>ML110915.1:82787-94505 GCA_003697995.1 Taxidea taxus jeffersonii | reverse complement strand
ACACACACACACACACACACACACACCGTGTGTATTCACAAACTCACCCTTAGCAGACGCATTTTGTTTTGGTTCCATCGGTGGAGGAATGAAAAGAACCTGAGGTGTTGCAAGATTCTCAGAAGGAGGAAGTCAGGGAGGACCGGGACCAGGTCCTGCCCGCACCAGAGATGCACGGAGCCAGCCTTTTCTGGAGACCAGGGACGCTTCCCCGAACCACTCTTCCGGAGAAGATGGCTCGTAAAACCCCAGTTCAGAATCAGAGCCAAAAGACCACATAAAGTGGCCTATCCTGAGGGGAGAGAGTGACCAGGTGTTCTGAGTTATGAGGTTGCTAATACTCACCTTAAGGGAGAAATTCACATTAGTTGAACTAACTCTCTATGCTTCCAACTCAATTTTAAAAACCTGTCGTTGCCAGATAGGAGCGTAGGCCCTTACTCATTTCTCAAGCGGAATGAAATAAAATTGATTGTCTATAAAATATTTATCAGACCTCGGCTAGTGTTTGAATTATATCTCCTGCAGGCTTTAAAAT
The DNA here is from genome assembly GCA_003697995.1 of Taxidea taxus jeffersonii. Lineage (NCBI taxonomy): Eukaryota > Metazoa > Chordata > Mammalia > Carnivora > Mustelidae > Taxidea > Taxidea taxus. The sequence goes on along the minus strand of ML110915.1, from coordinate 93,967 downwards.
GTCCTCTCTCTGCTTATTTCATTATTGATTAGGCAGACAAAATTTTTACTTAATGCAGTAACTATAATGTGTTTACTGGGATTAATTTACTCACTCTTGAGGATTACTTTAATTCTTTCACGAAAACAATTTGTCTTGGGACTTTTTTCCCCCAAAGGGTCACATCAAAATTTATTAGACTGTTATATGATTCACAGTAATTTGGGGGTCACTGAATAATTTATACCTGTGTTTGCCAAGCCTGGCTGCCCATCAGAATTAAACCTAGGGAGTGTCCTAAAAATACAGATTCCCCAGTCTCACCCCAGACCTGTTGCAGAATCTCTGGGCGATGTGGTCCCGGGAAGTTTTGTATTTCATGGTTGCTCCCCAGTGGTTTAGGGGCAACCCAGCTGCTCTTGATGGACTAGGGTTTGGGAACTGATCAATATAGTTTAGTCTTGGGTAATGTTAATGTTATCATCATTAACTGTATAATTTTCTGTCAGTAACACCACATGTCTTTAAATCTTCACCTCCTCTTGCACACTAGAATTACCCAAGCACCTCTCCCTTCTTTGGAGGAGGAGGAGGTCAAACGAAGAGAAGGAGGTTACATTGGAACCACGTCATCACTGCCAACCGAGGAGCCAGCGACAGCAGGCAGAGCAACGACCTGATGAGCTGTGCTCTCTCCCTCCTGCTAGCCTGGTCTGCGCTAAGTTCTTTGGGTCATGTCCCTCCATTCGGTTGGGTCCCTAAAGACTTTCAGGAGAGCTAGATGCGTCCTGGGTTACGTGCTAGAAGAGTTCAGCGTGTTCGCTGAGGGGACTTGAAGAACACTGACCTGTCAAGTCACTTGATGAATCCAGATACAGTCTTACCATTTCAAGGCTATCAAGACTAAAACCCTCAGTTATATACCCATAAAAAAAAAAGTAACAAGTACAACCTCAACAATGACAACAAAACACTAAAAAACTAAAAAACATAACAAGTACAACCTCGGCAATGACAACAAAACACTAAAAAACTAAAGTGTATTTCACTCCTCCTCATGTTAATGAATAGGTTTTCTTTTTTTTTTTAAGATTTTAAAAATTATTTATTTATTTGACAGACAGAGATCACAAGTAGGCGAGATGCAGGCAGAGGGAGAGGAGGAAGCAGGCTCCCTGCTGAGCAGAGAGCCCGTTTCGGGGCTTGATCCCAGGACCCTGGGATCATGGCCTGAGCTGAAGGCAGAGGCTTTAACCCACTGAGCCACCCAGGTGCCCCATGAATAGGTTTTCTTAACCAAACCAAGGCTGTCCATCTATTTGAACCGGGAAACCGTCTCTGGGTTTGATCAAGGATTTGGGGGAAATAAATGTATCTACTAGAAAAGCCTTACAAATAGTACAAAAAGTAAATCCCTTAAAGACCTGCATTTGGGGGCCACAGGGCAAATTCTAACCATTCAAAAGGCATATGAATGAAAAATAAAGCTCCTTCTTATCCTTTTGAGGTTTTGTTCCTTAGAGATATTCACTGAGACTGATTTCTTGGCTCCTCTTTGAAAATATTTAATGCTTGTATTACATACCACCTCATACATGTGCAAGCAGATTCTTGAAAAGCAAGTTGTTTCTGGCCTCCTTGCTATCATAAAAAAAATGCTCTAATGAAATGTCTGTGTCCCCATACATATCTGTGTCATGAGTCTCTGAATCCATGGAGTAGTGTATTTGAAGGGTGCATTTCTGGAAGTGAAATTAACAGGCTCATTGACGATATGCACACTTAATTTTGATAGATGGTCCAAATCTCAACCCCCAATGCTTCCTCCCCACCCCAGGGGCTGAGGCAGTTTATCAGTCATGAGAATGTGAGAGTCATCTTACTGAATGCTCTTATTTCTTCTAATAGTCTTTCTGTTGATTTTCTGTGTGTTTTTCCAGTTATAAAATACATCATTGCAGATAAGGAAAATTTTACCTCCTTATTTCCAATTTTAATTCTATTTTCCTTTTGCATTGACTTGTAATTCTAGAGCAATGCTAAAGAACAGTGGGGAGGATGGGCATCTTTGTCTTTTTCCTGACTGTATTATCTCCTTATTAAATACGAAAATAGCTTCTATTATCTCCTTAACAAATAACAAAATAATTTTTTTTTCTGAGAATTAAAAAAAATCAGAAATAAAATGTTGAATGTTATCAAATATCTTTCTGGATTCTATATAAGTTACTTTATTTTATATGAAAATAATTTATTATATTAAATTAAGATTGCTAAGGAAATTGAAGATTTCTGGTTGCCCTGAATCTATCAAAAATTATTATGGTTACAACATTATTTGTAATAGAAAACAGAAACAAAAACAAAAATCTAGAAACTATGAAAATGTTTCTCAACAGGGAAGTGGTTAAATAAATTATAGCACTTTCATATAGTGGGAAGCTACTCACCTCTTTAAAAAATAATGAAGTAGATTATATATGCCAAGATCCATCAATCTGAGATCCAAGGTCAAGTAAAACTACCAAATGCAATATAGTGTGGTGCCCTCATTTGTGTAAGCAATAAAAAGGGACATGCTGCTGTAAATATGCATGTATATACAAAGAAAAGTTCTGCAAAGACACAGAAGAAACTATTAGTAATGTTTCCTTCTTGATGAAAGGTAGATATCTGGAGAATCTAAGATACTCTGCTCTGTTTTGGATTTTTTTAAAACCAAATACATTTATTCCTTTTTCAGGGAAAAAAAAAAGAATAACACACAAGTAGTGGTTAAAAGAAAAAAAATTGTTCTTGTTAAAGGTTTAGATGCTAAAAGGCAAAAGACAAGCAATATTAAACATAACTAATCATGGGCCACGTTTTTCATACAGAGGTTTTTGTTGTTTTGTTTTTGCACCTGAGGTAGATATCTTACTCCTCTCATCCTAGTCCCAGTTCTATGATAAAGCTCCAGCTTCTGGAATTTTCCAGAAGCCCCTATACTCCTCTGCAGAGGGAAATTAATCCAGCTGAGCTGGCCTCACGCTTATATGTGGGGGATTAATGAAGAGCTTTTATATTAATTATTCCCCAACTAAAGTTTAAAACTCCATTCCTTTTTTAAAAAAAATCTTATTTATTTATTTGAGAAAGACAGAGCGCACAAGCATGGGGAGGGGCAGAGGTAGAGGGAGAACAGACTCCCCACTGAGCAGGGACCCAATGTGGGGCTCTCAATCCCAAGACCTGAGCCCAAGGCAGGTGCTTAACCCACTGAGCCACCCAGGTGCCCCTCCAAGTATCTTCTCAACATTAGCCTTACATCAGTGTATTTCGTTAACAAACAAAAAAGAGGTGGTAGAATACATTTTTAAATGAATTTTGGGGGGTCCTGATATGAAAAGAGGAAATATATTTTCTTGTTTCCTTTTAATGTCTGATATGGAGAAGGGAAGTGCCCAGGCTCAAGGTCACACATAGTTAAGAAACTCAAGGGAGCATCTCCAGTCAGGGAAGTCTTGTTATTGGCACTTTCAAGCAAAAGAACTGGGCTTCTGCCATAGCAAAGCAGAGGCAGCTCTGAGTATGCAGTCCCAGGAACGGAGTGCTTGGCTTTGGAGCTCCCTAACAAGGGGCTCCCGCCATGGTCACAGTTTGTACCAGTGTTACTGCTTCTGCTGTTCGTTCATCATTTGCAAGTCATCTGTCTCTCCATGTCTTGATGCAGGTCCCTACTGTCCTCCTGGTTGATGTAAATTATTTGCTACTGGAAGATGATTGTTCAGCAACTTAGGGAAAGCTTCCGGAAATTCTCCTTGGATGTCCAGAGAGCTTTGGCTCCTGGAAGCGCTTGACTCTTGGTGACCTGATTGTTTACCACTCTCAGGGACAATGTTTGCTTCCTTTCATTCCCCGGCACATTCTCTCTCTCAGCTGATGGGGTAAACAGCACTGATTTCTGCTCATTGGATATCAGGCATATCAGGCAAGTCCCAACCTTCCTGAACTTCTTCCTTCCTATTCTGAAAGAAGGAGGAACGCCCAGGGATATATATATTTCTGCTTCTTTCCTGGGTACAATGACCGTGTCCATACAGATAAGAGAAAGCATCAGCATCCTTTCTGCTGGTGACAAAGGGTTGCTTTGCTGACTACTGTGGGAGGAGGACCTCCACTAGAGCAAATCCTCTTCCCCCTTCTACACTGTGTCCTTTGGTCTGGATCAGTGGGGAAGGTGGTGTTCATAAAAGGATGCCTGAGACCCTCCTACTCTGGTGAGTCTAGGAAATGACCAGAGCGGGAGGGAAGTCTCCACCACTGAGGCTTAGGAATTTGTAGCTGGGAGAGTGCTCATATTGGAGGGGAAAGTGAAAATATGAAGTTTGGGCTGGGAGAAGGGCAAAGCTTTGGGAAAATGTGATATTCAGGGATATGTTTTTGTAACCAACTCTCAGCCGCATAATCAACATTTGGCAGAAAGCAGGGAAGAGCAGTGGAAAGCTATCAGTGGAGGAATCCCAGGGCGTGATGGGGCAGGGGAAATTTTACAAAAAGCAGCAAAGAGTGCCTTTCTGGGGTTTAAAAATATGAAGTTTCCTTTTGGTCTTAAGAATAAGGGATTATAAAACCAGCCAGTTAGGGATTTACCTGAGATAGTATTAGATTAGATAGAGGGAAGGAGGCAGGGAAAGAGAGAAAGAGAGGAAGAAAGAGGCTTTTTTTTTTTTTTTTTTTAAGTTCTGGGGGAGGTGCCTCGTTAGCGCAGTAGGTAGCGCGTCAGTCTCATAAAGTTCTGGGGGGAAAATCTTTAAACAAAACACAAAAATATGAAATCAAAGGTGTTGGAACCACTCAGATGCACCATGACACAGATCTCTGAAATCAAATGACCAATCTCCAGGAAATGGAAGAATCCACCAAGTGCCCAGAAATCCATTCGGAGTTGGGAATTTGGGCATCAGGTTTCTCATTTGGCAACTAGGCTTTTTGAGGTCCTCTCTGTGGCCTGTCCAGTTGTAGCGCGAGGACTTTGTCTAGCTAGTTACCATGATTGTGTGTGAGATGCCTTCACCCAGAGCTTCCCAGAAGTCCCCTGTGAAGTGCGTGTGGCTGTGAGGTGGGCTGAGGCATTCCCCTGGTCACCACGCCCCTCAGAGTCATCTCTCTTCCACCTTTTCTTCCAGAATATCTGACTTAGCTCCATGGCAGCCTTGAGGTGATGCCTATGTGATCTACAAAAGTCTTCACATTTCATGAATCATCTTCAAGTCCATATGGGACTATTTACTGACTGGGCAAAGGCCAAGTTTCCACCTAACATCTGGGCATTTTTTGTCGCTTGTTTTCCACGATGCTTTTGAGCAATGGCCAGATTCACATCAGTTTGGAACAGCTGTTGTTTTGATCTGACCACTATCCCTTTTCCTGTCCTTGGGAAACAGATTCTCTCTTGGTGGAACCACCATATTTCACTGCATAAGTGATGAAACTGTCAATAAGGGGTTGAAGGCAGACCAGAGACCCAAACTGGGCCAATGAGACTCTTTTGGGAATTTGAATCACCAGTGGAATAACATCAAGTCACAAAAATAATTCAAGTCCAGTGAGGCACCATGACTTCCTGGCACTTAATGTAGCCTACTGAGGAAGCTGTGTAGTCTTTGGGGTATGGGCTGTGGGCTAGATTGTTTGAGTTAGAAACCCAGCTCCACCACTCCAAAATAGGACCTCAGGCAAGTTAATTAACCGCCTCATGCCTCGGTTTCCTCAGATCGTAAACAGGGGGTAATAGTGCTTCCCATATAGGGTTGTTGTTGGCATTACATGAACCAGTGCAAGTATATCAGGCCGAGCTCCTGTCAGGGAAACATGAACCACTCTGAACATTTAAAGCAGAAAAGCAATTTGATGCATGGAATTAGGAACATAACAATGAAAGGCTAGAGAAATGAGCAGCTTCTGGAACACACTTCCCCACCTGGTCTGCGAGGAGAATTGCAGCTTTTGCCAACAGCAGGAAGGCAGCCCATTAGTAGACCATCACAGGGACAGCTGACTTTAAGAACGCAATGCCTCAGCAGCACCTGCCCATTCAATTGGGTAAATATCCAACTCTTGATTTCTGCTCAGGTCATGATTTTAGGGTTATGAGATAGAGCCCGGCGTCAGGCTCCATACTCACTGTGGAGTCTGCTGGAGAGTCTCTCTCTCCCTTTCCTTCTGCTCCTCCCCTCTGCTTGCACTAAATAAATAAATAAAATCTTAGAGAGAAAAAAAAGGAACAAATGCCTCAGCTGTGACAGTGACCATGAAGGCACTTGGCTGCTACTGTCACTGCCTTTCAGCACTCAAGAAGTTGGGACTGGACAGTGGGCAGGACTCTACCTGAGAGCATTAAGATCAACGAGGTTTAATTGTTAAGGTTGAAATCATGGCTGCTAGCAAAAGTGCTTGCATTAGTAAACAAGTGATATGATTTGTAACTGAACGATCTAACTCCAAGTGTGCTCGCAGCCCTATAATTTCATAATTCCCACGACACATGCAAAAAAGTTTCATTAACTTGTAATTATGCTTCGTATCTTCCATGATTGCAAAGAGGGAGGATAGTAATTCCTGGGCCCTCCAGCAGAGGAGAAGCATTTATTGCTTGCATTTTCCTGGCTCCCTCGAAATGCAGTTTTAGTAGTGTAATTCACTTCTGTAATACTGGCCTGGAGAGCTGCTGGCTTTAGCAGTCAAATATGCTATTGAGGCTTCCACTGAGCCCAAGGAGAAGCATCTGGACTGCAGAACCGTGAGACTGGGCAGGGAGGTGGGTGAGCAAGCTGATCCTGATAGACCCCACAGTCAGGTGCCAGCTATGGGAGGTGGTAGCGGTGCCGAGGGGACTTATCCACCCTGCAGACTGGGGCATATGCAGCATGGGAGGGGAGGGCTGAACAATACATCGGGTTCAAAGACCACAGAGTCTGCTGTGATTCAGGCTTCCATTCATACCAGATCTAACATAACAGCAGAACCTTTTTTTTTTTTTGAAGATTTTATTTATTTATTTGACAGAGAGAGATTACAAGTAGGCAAAGCAGCAGGCAGAGAGAGGGAGTGGGGGAAGCAGGCTCCCTGCTGAGCAGAGAGCCTGATGAGGGGCTTGATCCCAGGACCCTGAGATTATGACCTGAGCCGAAGGCAGAGGCTTAACCCACTGGGCCACCCAGGTGCCCCACAGCATAACCTTTCATGGTAACCTTGGCCCTGAGAATGTTCCAGAGCTCGGTGAATAGAGATGAGCTCAGGGGTCTAAACACAGCAGGACTACCCTAGTGAAGAGGGGGCGCTGGGGAATGAGAAGGAGATGTGAGGAACAGGAGGTCTTGCAGAACTGAGCCCGGTATCAGACCCTTTCCTCCTGCAAGTCACCCCTGGGATTTAGGCTGGGTACCAGATATCCTGAGCAGAAACCACTAAACCGCTAAAGCATTTCTTTCACTTGAATAGACTACAGACCATTTTGTCTGTTTAATCAGGAAAGGAATTCTATGTTAACTAGGCCTATTGTGGTGATAATTTTACGGTATATCCAAATATAGAATCATTATGTTGACACCTAAAACCAATTTAATGCTACATGTCAATTATACCTCAATAAAATAAGAAATCTTTACAAACCGAATATTGGATCAAATGGTTTTTATTGTAGCTACTTAAGTATGTAAAAATACAAAGCTATATAAATTTTGGCACACAGTATTTCTATCATTCCATATCTTCATCTGTCTATGGGATATATATATCTCATGCCGCACCAGGCCCTATATATAGGGGTGTGTGTGTATACATATAAAATGATATAAGTACAGAACAGTAGTGCTGTGGTTAGGAACACAGGTTCTGGAGCCCAACCTGCCGGGGTTCAGCTACCACTCGCATGGTATGGAAGCTTAGGCAAGCTCTCTCTGTGCTGCAGTTCAGTTCGGGTAAAGTGCTGGTCATGCTACCTATTTGCCAGAGTTGTGAGGATCTAATGAGCTAATCTATGTAAAGCGCTTAGTACAGTTCCTGGCATGTAATAAGCTCTTAGTAAGTACCAAGCTATTACATTATCATAAGAACAAAGCCAATGTATGAATGAAACACAAACACATCTGCAAAACCAATCGTATTCAAGTAAGCCAATTAACGTGCCAGAGGAGGTTTCTGTTCCGGGACTAACAGGTCATGTTGGGTTTAACAGCGGGGTCTCAGATCTCAATCTGGGTTTCCTTTGGCTTTTGGGTTCAACGCTAACGCAGACAATGCCTGTTACACTGGTCCTATTTGCTAGTTCAGAATAATCAGACCTCATAGTTATTTAAAGCTCTGCCCTTGAGCATTCCTGAAGTGCTGATTTTAATGCAGTGCCTCTTGATAACTCTATGGAATTGTTTGGTTCATTGAAGAGTAAGGTTCGCATTGCTGCATCCTGGAAATCTGCAGTTAAGTGAGCGTCTCCTTACATTATTGCTAGAATGACAAGCAGAAAAGTTCTTTACTGCTTCCCTACTGCTACATTCTCCATAAATGAACTTTTACAAGCTGGTAGGTGCAAAATGGGCTCTATGAAGAGAGTGAGAATGTGGTTCTGATTACCTCAAGGTTCTGAGTTTGGGTCCCAGAAGGCTTGGCATTCTAACTACTCAGATTGTTCTAGTGATTTCGGACTCTTCATTGTTCTTCATAATATGATACCACTTGGCTCTCACTTGGTGAGAATGCCTTCATAAATATAAATATAAATTCTAGGTTGTTGGGCAGACTACCGGATTTTTAAAAAGGATTATCCACAAAATGAAAAGGTGAAATTAAGGGACAAGAACAACTAGCACTCTTTTGGAGAACTGCAGACCTCCGTGTGTCTGAGGACTTTCTCATCTTGCTGACTGGGGGCCTGGGGTGCAGTGGGTGCTCCACAGATATTTGTCTCTGTGAAAGACAAGAAACTGGCAAGGGACATGAAGGCAATACCATGGTCTGGGTGCTCTGGGGAGAGAGGGCCAGGGCAGGGATGATGCTCGTCCCTGGAGATCTGTGGACCCTCAGGGCTCACCATTGCACTCTGCTCTTTGCACCTTCGGGGAACAATTAGGAGCGGGGTTGGTTGGTCCCCAGGTGTCAGGTCTGGAAAGGATGACCTAATTCTCAGCCAAGTGGGTCGAGGGTGGGGCTGACATCCAGCCATTGGGATTGCGGCAGAACTGGGCCCACTGGCCCTGGAGCTGGTGCCGGTGAATCCAGCGGTCTGGGAAAAGCCGGGCGGGATGCGGGAGGGTGTGAGGCAAGCGTCCCCCGACTCCGGGGGCGGGGCCCATCTCAGGGAACCACACCAGCTACGTTGGTATCAATACTGTCAGCGGCTCCGTTTTGTTGTCCTGAAGAAAGATTCACCTGAAGCTGAAGTTCAGGGCAAACAGAATCCGACACAGCACGGTGTCCCCAGCAGAACGAGATGGCGCACATGGGCCGCGCCTTAGCCCGCGGAGAGGGACAGATTCCTGGGGATCAACCCCTGGAGCTCAGGAATTTCTGGAGCCTGGAATCTGCCTTTGCAGCCGGCTCCCGCGTGGTTCTCCGCAGCGCGGACTCACACCCAGAGCCGCTTTGTCCTCGACGGCCACGCTGACCCCGCGGTAGCTGAGGAGGCTGCCGGGTTCGCGGATGAAACAGCAAGATGGTCTTTATTGATTCCCTACCACGTGCGGGGCTCCGGGGCTGGGTCTCGGCGACAGAGGCCATTGTGCGACCGTCCCCAGACATCTGCCCACGGCGCGCCCCACATCCCGCCAGGCTGTCTTCTTCCTGTAACGAAGCCTCCCTCCTGTGGCCCAGTTTTACTCCGTCGGTAGCTGTGTCGTCCTCCCGCGCCAGCATCCGTGCTGGGGCTCGGCTCTCTGCTCCTCCAGGGTCCGCGGCTGCCGGGGTCCCTTGGGTTTGGGGCAGGTTCCTACCCTGGGCCCGGGGCCGTCGGAGCAGGAGCCGGGCCGGCCTCGCGGGGCTCCCTTCTCCCCTCCAGCAGCTGCTGACGGGATGAGTGGCCCCGAGATGAACCGTGCAGCCCTCTGGACACGGGCCTGCATTTGGCCGTCGCTGGGAGCGAGGAGCAGGTGCCGGTCTTGGGAGTTTGGGAGTTTGGAGTGAGGAGAGCTGAGGGGCCATGCTCATTGTGTAGCTTGGGGGGATTATAGTTTAGAAGTTGTTTCATGTAGGGACGCCTGGGTGGCTCAGTTGGTTAAGCGGCTGCCTTCCGCTCAGGTCATGATCCCAGGTCCTGGATGGAGTCCCACATCGGGCTCCTTGCTCGGCAGGGAGCCTGCTTCTCGCTCTGCCTCTGTCTACCACTCTGTCTGCCTGAGCTCACACTTTCTCCCTCTCTCCCTAAAAAATAAATAAACATTAAACAAAAAAAGTTGTTTCATGTATACTTACTATTAAGGAATGAGTAAAAAGTACCTGCAGCAGGAAAGAAAGCTCTGCAAACCCTCTCCTCCTGCTATTGCAAGCATGCCTGTCCTTCCTGTGGCCCTTGTTTCCCCAGGGCCGCAAGTCCGGGCTAGGGCAGTGCACCGGCCTGCATCCCTACAGTCCCTACCATGTCTACACTCCACTTTCCTCCTCACCAAGCCCAACAACCCGCCACCCCTGTCAGCTCACTCCCTGAAACATTACTTCTCTTACTCTGCTGGGTTTCTCTCACCCCTGGGCAATGAGGACGCAGGGTCCCAGGTGCCCTCATTCGGGTATGAACCCATTCCGTGACCAACTGTGCTTCTGGTAGCCTGGGATTTAGGTTTCAGTGTAAAATATTAAGTTTTTATTTCTGCTCTGTTCTTCTATTTTGGAACAGAATTAGCACTTCCTAATTTTTTAAAGACTAGGCCTTCTGCATATCCATCTCTTTAACTAACATTAGAGCAACCGAATATGATTTAAAAGGAAATACTAGGGACGCCTGGGTGGCTCAGTTGGTTGAGCTGCTGCCTTCGGCTCAGGTCATGATCCCAGCGTCCTGGGATCGAGTCCCACATCAGGTTCCTTGCTTGGCAGGGAGCCTGCTTCTCCCTCTGCCTGCCTCTCCCTCTGCCTCTGCCTGCCTCTCCCTCTGCCTCTGCCTGCCTCTCTCTGCCTCTGCTCTCTCTCTCTCTCTCTCTCTAACTAATAAATAAATAAAATCCAAAAAAAAA
>ML110915.1:0-82687 GCA_003697995.1 Taxidea taxus jeffersonii | reverse complement strand
AGAGAGAGAGAGAGAGTGCAGGGGCAGGGAGGGGCAGAGGGAAGGACACAATCTCAAGCAGACTCCCAGCTGAGCATGGACCCCCAACATGGGGCTCGATCCTGCAATTCTGAGATCATGACCTGAGCCAGAACTGAGAGTTGTTGCTTAGCTGACTGAGCCATCCAGGTACCCCAGGAGGCTGGAATTTTTACTTGAAGACCTGATTGTATGGAAAGTCCTATACAACAAAACAAAGGTGTTCCTGTGATTCCTGATGTTAAAAATGCCAACCTGCATGTTTTCTTTACTTGACTATTGAAAAGTGGCAATCCATAAAAATTATACGTCTTGTTCTTTTCCTTAGCAACCTGCCAGCAGCACCTGTCCTGTTTCATGCTCCTAGAAGTCATTGCTGACGTGTAGTTGGCGTGGATCTGTTTATCAGTCCCAGGATATGTCTGGTCCCTTTTTTTTCTCTCTTCTGCATCTCCCTTGCTAGAGTGTTCATCTCTGCAGCAATCGAACCAGATTGTTCCCAAAGCCAGCATCTCACCTTGGTGTCAAAGTTCGTATCTGCAGAGACTGCTGTCCACATGGTTGTGGTATGTTTACTGGACTTTCTGAGTTCTCTCAAGCTGAAAGGCAACGATATTCACGAGGCCATTTTCCCACTGACTGAGTAGCCACCCAGCCCTGGGACTTCTGCTTTTTGCTGGAGCTGGAAGATGGCACCAATGATCATGTTGGAGTTTGCTCTTTTGGGTGTGTTGGAATATAAGAAACATTTACTGAGAGTAAACTAACTGTAAGGCTCTGTGCTGGATGCTGTAAATGAGGCAACAATAACTTTTATCCTAGGATCTTCTACAATAATAAAAGAGAAAAAAATTATAAAAATGATTTCTGTAAGACTGTAAAATTCTAGAACCAGCAGGAAACTTGGAGATTATCTATTCGGCTGGCTTTAAATATTTGACTGCAACCCGCACTAAGCAGGGAGTTTGACACTGAGACCCAGTAGGTGTGGACGTGTATATGTCACTGAAACATGCTTTACAAACACCACTTCCTTACTATGTGTAATGTTCTCTAGTGTTTTCCACTTGTTTTGTTCCATTTTATCTCATTAATTACAAATGGTGTTTGTAATTCAGTAAATTAATTTCATGACCCATGAAAGTCAAGCTACCGTTTGGGGTTTGAAAACACTGGTGTGTAAGCCCCTTATTTACACAGGATGGCTCTGAGGTCCAGGGGGTTAGTACGGTGTGGCCCATATATCATGCTGAAGTTGGGGCCCAGATCTAGTCTTCATATTCTTTCCTTGCTAGGGAAAGTTAGTTCTTGGAGGTGAGCACCAGCCCAAATAGACAAAACGGCCTAAGGGATGATGGCAGAAGAACTGACTTCCACTCTCCAGGGGCAGCTGTAACATACCTCAGACCCTTTGCTGGGCACCTTTTTCTTGGATCAGGGCTTTGCTCTAGTTTGCCTGGGACTGAGGGATTTCTTGGGATGTGGGTCTTCCGGTGTTAAAACCGGGACGGTCTCAGGCAAACTGGGACAGTTAGTTAGTCACCCTAGGAAACATTTATATCCTACCACTCACGGGTAAACTGAGTAAGTGCCATTTAAACTCTGCGTGCAAATAGCTATGGGCGCAAAGAGAGCTATTATTTGGATTTTCAGTATGTATTTTGAGAACCACAGAGGAGTGACTTGTCTCTGCAGGACAAGAGTAACCCAATGACAGAGACTTATCTGTGTGCACCCTGCCACCTGGTGCCACCAGAAAACAGTACTTAAATTCTCACCTGCAATATTTTCCAAAATTGATCTAGGGTAGTATTTGGTGTCCTCGAAATTCTTCTGGCTGCTTACGAGTGTCTGACAGATTGTTCTGATACAACAATTATATCTGGGAGAAAAGGATTGGAGGGAAGAAATACCAAGAAATACTGACTATAAGGATAATAACAAAGATACTTAATCTGGAATTAGGATTTTTCTTGGATTAGGATTCCTTGGATTAGCATTAGGTTTCTTGTGTGTTCTCCACTTCCTGTTTTTCCCCCTTGGTTGTGTTGGTTCAGCCATTGTATGGGATGAGCAAGTGTCGCGGGTCACCTAGCTGAAAGATCACTTTCCTGTCCCTGAGGCTGAGTTGGCACATCGGCCTCTAGATCTCATACTTTTTTCTGAGACCCTCGGGGGTTTGGGGAGACTCACTTGACTGCTAGGGAGACTTAGCAAAATTGTGGATCACTGGTACATTTTCATTATCGAGTATTTAAAGATTTACCATGTTAGTTGTAGAACGCTATGAAAAAAAGTTCTCGATGTTGTATTTTGTGGGTGTTTTTTAAGACTATACACATCATGGATCTGTACTCGGACCTGGGCTGGGGCAGTGGTGAAGTGGTGAAGACCTACAGGTGGGTCTGTTACACTGAAACACCTTGTAAATGACAATCCTGACACCCAAGTGTTCAGTAGAATGACACTGGTGACATGTTCTCCTTGGTGATCTTGTCCCCTCTCTAGGAGTGAGTAGATCTACCACAGCAGCCCTTGGAAACGGCTTCTGGAACTGCTGGTTCAGATTTGCATTTTAGGGCTAGCGTAGCCACTATGTGAGAAAATTAATTGGGATTATATCACAATCCCATTCCCCCTTTGGTTCATAATGTAGAGCACTCACTCGCCCATCTGTTCCTGATGCCCATTCGTGTCGAAAATAATCAAATGTACCCTCCAAACATGAAGATTTGCCATGATAACAGATTTTAAAAAGAAGAGGCCTCAGGCTCTGTATAAAATTTCTAAAGAGGAATTTTCCGATGCTTTGAGGAGTGCCATCATTGTTAGAATGAGAGGGAGAGCCTCAAGTTTGTACTGAGGGGCATGTGTACATTTCATGTGTTTGTTTAAAAATCTGTCACATTACTTTAGACTTTCTCTCTTTCGCTCTAGGCTCAGTACAAATACTCTGAACCATTTCTCAGTTCGCTGTCATTTGCATGCTGACTTTAGCTGGAGGGAATAGCGGTGTGGCTTTCTCAATTGTTCTCCATGGAGGGTGAACATTTCTTGTAAGTCGAAATAACCATGTCATGTAATTTTATGTGACTTTTCATCTCTTGGTGATTTGAAATTGTTATGCTCACCTAGTTCCTGGAGCCTGTTTTGTGGACATTAGGACAGATTTGAGCAAATAAAGTAATTTATTGGGCCACGGACTCAGTGTGTGGCTATGCGGAAGGAATATTTTGGATGCCCTATCTATGGTTCTAAGAGTTGTACTTCCCTTTGTGTTCGAGGACTTCCTCTAATCTCAGACCTGATGTGAAGTTCAAGGATTCCAAGCACTATTGAAACGAGAACAAAAAGTCCCCATAAGTCTTCTGAAAAGCGAAACCTTGCTTCTCCCGGCAGGCAGGCTAATTCTCAGATGACATGGCGTGTATTTTTCTTCCTTAGACTCCACTAATCAAAGCATTAGCTTGTCTTGGACAAGCTTTGCCCAGCTCTGATGCCTTTCATCTTAGATCCTGAGGTTCTCTATAAACAGCAATTATGTCTCATAACACCCTTGTTGGTCCCATTTAATGGAGAGGTAAAGTGAGATGGGGCAATATCCTTTTGCTGAGGAGGAGCCATCAGTGAGTCTGGCTCTCAGGGTAACCCAGAAGCATGAGATAGCTCATGCTACGCCAGTGTAACAGCTCAGGAAATCCAGTCCTCTGGCTTCTTGCTTGGATTTTATGACCTGCTGGATTCACAGAGTGGTCTCTTTTACATCCATCCTAAGGAGTAGTGGGGGATTGTGATGAGGTTCTGGAAATCTGTCCCTAAACATTCCCCTTTTCTTTGTATGCGGGATGTGGGAAACTCGCTGTGGCCTCTTTTAGAATGGGAATAGAAACACAGACCATCTTCTCAGAACACAAAAATTGCCGCACTGTGTGAAAATATGAGCGAGTTTACAGGAATGGTGGAAGAAAGATTCAACATTTGGGTTGTACTGGAAAATCCTCAGCATTTGGCAGCCCAAGGCACGGGGAGAGAGAATGTCTAAAGAGGGTTATAAATATAGATAAGATTTTGGATCTCCCAAGATGAGTAGTATTGGATCCCGTTAAAGTTGGTGGCGAGGTGGGGTGGGGAATAGAAATGTGGTGACCTTCAAAGTTCGGGCAAAAGAGAAGGAGTCTGATTACAAATTCATGATCCTCAATAACTCAAGAGGGGCGGAGGTATGAACATTCAGGTTATGTTTGCAAGGATTTATTTAAGCAAATATGAATGTTAAGCTCAATTTAGCTGTGGAAGATCAAATATTTTCTGGGTTTCAGCTATCATCAGTGCTCAAAAGTAACTTAATCATCATTTTTTCTTCACTTGCTGATGTTTGGAAAGCCTTGGTAATCTCACACACACACACACACACACACACACACACACACACTTTTAAAAAGACCACCACCATCTAGCTTCCCCTTCTTGGGGGCCCTCTGGTTTCTTTCTTTAACTGAAGGAAGCATCTAGCTGTAGACTACCCTGTTTCCTGGAAGAAAGTGGCCAAGTGGCTGAGGAGTGAGACAGGTGGGGTGAAGGAAGGCAGAAGAAGAAGGGTAGTAGGTATAGGTGGGGTCTAGGGGAGGTTGTATGGGGGGAGGTTGTACAGTTAACACAACCGTGGTTGATTTCTCTTCGATGGGCAGCAAGCACAGACTCTCAAGAAGTATGCGGGGAGGTGCTTTTCTAAAATGCCCAAGAGAATAGAATTGCTTTGGGTTATGTGAGTTTTTGCCGTAGTAACAATGAAAAAGATGGTAAAATAATGATACTAGTAGTAATATCTATTTTTTTATTGAGTACCTATGTGCCAGGCATTGTCAATACTTTAATTCCTGACATCATTTATATCAGGCTTGCAAATCCAATCACACTTACACACTTGTATACGCAAGATAATGCAGTATCTTTACTTCATTAGAGCTGACCTGGTTTTTATCCCCAATCCGCCAAGTATACAAGAACTTTGATATTTAAGTCAACCTTAGTCCAGTTCAAAAGGTGAAACAATCTTTTTTTTTTTTTTTGATAAATCTCAGTCCCTGTGGGAGAAAATGATCAGACTTGCCAAATTCCACTTCACCTCAACAACTTTCCTAGATACTAGCTCAATGGGGGATATGTGGCTTATGAAACCTCATGGCACAGGATCCAGAGAGGGGCTGTGGTCTGGCATTGACCCTTGGGTGTGTGCTGATTGATATCTAGTGAGGTTCGGTTGGCCCAGTCCCATTTCCCATCCCTCTTGTACCCACTGCCTAGATCTCAACTCATTTAGGACATGGTAGTTCTCTTTGCTAAGCAGACTTTGCCTCTCTTTGAGAGCATTATGGATCCCCCCAAAGTCTGGCTCGGATTTCCATTTAGGACAGCCTCAGGTCTGCCCTCTGCCTCTCCACCTACAGATCCTCCTCACCCCTACCATGGTGACCACCTGTGCCAAGCTCCTTAGCCAGACTCACAGCTCCATCTTGCAGTCCTCTCTTGGGGTATCTGAGAGCTTCTGGATACCGTGGTAAGCTTCAGAGTAACAGGGGAAGCAAGTGTCAGGCTAGCCATGCTGCACCAGAGCATTGTTCTGATGTGTACACATGCACTGGGATAGCAGTCTGAGTGGATTTTCCATCTGTAGGGAGACAGGAAGATACCATGTCACCCTGGCCTTCTCTTCAACTCACCTCTCACCGAGTTCCCTCTCCTCTTTGCAAGTGGAGCCCAGAGATGGGGGAGGTCAGGACAGAACTGACTGCCTGTCTTCTCTCCTTTCCTCCCTTTAATCCTCCTTGATATATTGGTGGGGATATATTAAATGGGAGCGAATGGAGTTTAGAAATCAACTGAATCTCAACCATATCTGGCTTTCATGAACATCGTCTTATTTCATTAACATAAAAATAAGAGATTTTAAATTCAAAGTTCCTTATTGGCCTCTGTGTTGTAGGTCATTCCTGCCAGGTTTTCTGCAGTATAAATCCATGGTGAAATGCCCAGAAAAGACAACTCTATAGACACAGAGGCAGACTGTGGTTGCTGATGTCTGGAGGGCAGGTGGCTGGGCAGATACTGCTTATAGGGAACAGCTTTCTTTTTGGGGTGATAAAACAGTCTAGAGTTGGGGTGATTATTGCACAATTTGGTGAATATGCTTAGAGTCACTGAATCACACACTTTAAATGGATGAATTGTATGGTATGTGAATTATATCTTCATGAAGCTGTTATTAAAAAAAAAACAAACACCACAACACGCCATGTGGCTTGGCCCTGGAGGAAGCAAGCTGCAAGGGAGTATGACTTAAGTAGATTTAAAAAACTATAATATGGTGCAATTTCTGGGTCATAGGGTAGCTCTATTCTTAAGTTTTTGAGGAACTCCACGCTGTTTTTCATAGGGGCTGTACCAAATTGCATTCCCACCAAGAGTGTAAGAGGGTTCCACTTTCTCCACATTCTCTCCAGCATTTGTTGTTTCTTGACTTGTCAGTTTTGCCATTCTAACTGGTGTAAGGTGGTATCTCAATGTGGTTTTGGTTTGAATTTCCCTGATGGCTAAAAACGATGAACATTTTTTCATGTGTCTGTTAGCCATTTGTATGTCTGGGCATTTATCCCGAAGATACAGATGTAGTGAAAAGAAGGACCACATGCACCCCAGTGTTCATAGCAGCAATGTCTGCAGTAGCCAAACTGTGGAAGGAGCTGAGATGCCCTTCAACAGATGAGTGGATAAAGAAGATATGGTCTGTGTATACAATGGAATATTACTCAGCCATCAGAAAGGATGAATACCCAACTTTTGCATCAACATAAAGAATAGCATGGAGGACATTAGGAGAAGGAAGGGAAAAATGAAAAAGGGGAAATCAGAGGAGGAGACGAACCATGAGAGACTATGAACTCTGGGAAACAAACAGGGTTTTAGAGGGGAGGGATGTGGGGGGGATGGGTTAGCCCCATGATGGGTATTAAGGAGGGCATGTTATACTTAAACAATGAATCATGGAACACGACATCAAAAACTAATGATGTGCTGTATGGTGACTAACATAACATAATAAAAAAATTAAAAATAAACACTATGATATACTCATACAGTGAGACATTACATAATAGTAAGGAGGAACAACATCCTGCCTGTCACGACGACATGGGTATTTCTCAGAGAAATCTCATGCTGAGTGAAAAATGCTAGACTTAAGGAGTATATCCTGTGTGATCCCATTCATTTAAAGTTCAAAATCAGTCAAAGCTCATCTATGGTAGGACATCTGGGTGGTTTAGTTGGTTAAGCTGCCATTGGCTCAGGTTGTGATCCCAGGGTCCTGAGATCAAGCCCCGAGTTGGGCTCCCTGCTCAGTGGGAAGCCTGCTTTCTCCCTCTCTCTCTGCTGCTCCCCCTTCTTGAACGCTCTCTCTCTCAAATACATACATAAAATCTTACAAAAAAAAAAACCACAACAAGCTAATCTATGGTGTTAGATGTCAAGGTAGTGGCTGTTTTGGGGAGGGAGTGAGGTGCTGATTATGTTGTGTTTTTTTTTTCTCATTCTTTTCTTTTATTGAGGTGAAATTCACATAACATAAAGTTAGTCATTTAAAAATGTGCAATTCAGTGGCATTTAGTAGATTTACAATATTGTGCAACTAGCACCTCCATCAAGTTCCAAAACATATTCTCCATCCCAAAGGAGACCCCATACCTCTGGGGGCAGTCACTCCCCCTTCTCCCCTGCCCCAGCCCCTGGCGAACATCAATGTGTGCTTTCTGTCTCTATAGACTTCCCTACCCTGAATACTTGAAATAAAATGAACCATACGATATGTGATGTTTTGTGTCTTTTTTCTTTTTTCACTTAACAAAAAGCTTTCTAGGTTCATCCACATGTATCGGTTCTTTATCCTTGTTATGGCAGAATAATTTTCCGTTACATGTGTATGTCCTGTTTTGCTTACCCATTCAACTACCGATGGACTTTTGGGTTGTTCCTGCCTTTTGGCTATTGTTTCTTGACCTGGGTGTGTTTACTTTGTGAAAGTTCACTGAGTTTATAGTTTGTGCAACTTTTCTATCAATACATTTCATCAAAACGTTTGCTAAGATAGTGTCTGTTTACTATGTGCAGAAAAATATCCCCATTATACCTGTAAGATGGATTTTGCAATTCACATTGGATGAATGAGGAAACTGAGGTCTGAAGGCTTCCGTGACTTGTGCAAGGCCGCCCGGCTACAGGTGACACAAGGGCTCTAAGCAGGCCTGCCTGGCCATGACCTCACAGCCTTCCCCTGGGCTCCTCCCTGCCAGGCCTCAGGTCCTTTTCCCTTAGGTCACGAGGGAATTTTCTGTGGAGAAACTTGCTCCTTTTATACAACAGCTACAGAACTAGAAGGCCTTCCATTTCCCACCTCCTCCCCCAAGAGTATAGACTCAGAAGGCCTGCAGTGACCAGTCCTTTTAGGCCTGTCCTAACATTGTGACCACCTCTACCATGTGACCAAGAGTCCTCTCTATCGCTAGCACCTTTTTCCAGCTCTAAATTTCCCCGAAGTCTTCAATAAGGGGAGCAGCATTTGAAATAGATGGATCGTATTCACCTGTCATGTAAGAGCTAAAAATAGAAAAGGGCAAGTGACAGTGATTTGCCATTGGTGGCATAATACCAGCTGATTGACACATCCTCATTGTGATTTCCAGCACAAGGAAATATCCAAAGCACAGCTGTCCTTGTCATCCAACATGGCAGTAAATTCTGGTCACGCATTAGTACAGTCTGAAGCAGAATGGGGGTTATGCGGCTTATCTCTTGAATACGTAAGACAGTGATACACAGTGAAAAAGTGAAATCTAGACATGCTTAGCATAGACTCGTTGGATCAATGCCATGTCCAAGGATGACTTTCTCTTCCACTCACAGGACAGGTAAGTAATGAAAGGCTCAGGCCAAGATTCTGCTGGAAAAACACAAGGAAAAAACACAAGGCTATGTCTGGGCTGAGAGTCCTGAGGGGCCTTTCATTTTAAAATGTGTTTTTCATGGCTGCCTTCGGCTCAGGTCATGATCCCAGCGTCCTGGGATCGAGTCCCACATCGGGCTCCTTGCTCGGCAGGGAGCCTGCTTCTTCCTCTGCCTCTGCCTGCCTCTCTGTCTGCCTGTGCTCTCTCTCTCTCTCTAACAAATAAATAAATAAAATCTTAAAAAAAAAATAAAGTAAAATAAAATGTGTTTTTCAGTGTAAGCTGACTTGTTTAACTGAATTCAAATTTTATGTGGAACTTTGAAATCTTCTGAATAGTTATTGGACCTTGTTGAGGCCTTACTTCCGTTAAGGTCAAGTCTATTCCTAACGTGCTCCTTTTTATGTAGACGTGTGTTGTTAAGTGATGAAATGGGAATCCATGAGTTTGGCTCAGTGGTTGGGATGTAAAAAGGTGTCACCATAGAAACCTGAATCTGAATCTTGACATGAACAGCTTGCCTGGGTCAAGTCAATGCTTTGATTTTTGGTACTTGGCCTTCAGAAGTTCTGGGTGAGAAGGTTTTCCTGCCTCATGAGGGTTGTGCTTACTGAAAAGTGTTCCAGCAGGACTGACCTGCTTTGACATGGGGAAAGCCACTTCTCAAGGCCTATGTGGGCATATTGAAGATGGGACCCCTATTTGTTCAGTGGGAAAAAACTCAACAAATATTATTTATATTTTTCATGCAATTGTAAAATCAGATGTCTTGAGAGGAAAAGGTGTAGCAGGAAGAAAGTAATAGTACTTTTTTTTTTTTAAGATTTTATTTATTTATTTATTTGACAGAGATATCACAAGTAGGCAGAGAGGCAGGCAGAGGGGGGGGGGGAGGGAGAAGCAGGCTCCCCACCGAGCAGAGAGCCCGATGTGGGACTCGATCCCAGGACCCTGAGATCATGACCTGAGCTGAAGGCAGCGGCCCAACCCACTGAGCCACCCAGGTGCCCAGTAATAGTACTTTTTAAAAAATGATTTTATTCTTAAGTAATCCCTATACCCAATGTGGGGCTTGAACTTACAATCCTGAGTTGGAGACTTGACCAACTGTGCCACCCATATGCCCCATACTGTGCAAATATTTTATATGAAAAATTACTTTCACCATAAGGTTAAATTATTTTTCAGCATCTTGTCTATTATAAGGACTTCCAAACCAGGGTGTTCTATGTCTACTCAAGACAGGCTGCTTTAATTATTAACAAAAGGTATCCACTCAGAAACTTTTACTTTAAGCACGCAGATTTTAAAATTTTATCCTTGAGAAGTTGTGGGTGGCTCAGTCAGGTAAGCGTCTGACTCCTGATTTCAGCTCAGGTCATGATCTCGGGGTTGTGAGATTGAGCCCCATGTCTGGCTCTGCGATGGCATGGAGCCTGTTTAAGATTCTCTCTCCTTCTCCCTCTGCACCCCTCCCCCATAATACAAATAAAATAAAATCTTATCCTTGAGATGTGTCTACTTTCCCAAGTTACTTCTGCCAATTGTAGCAAAACTTGTCAATGAGTAGAATCTACAGTGAGGGTTAAAGCTGAGGGTAGCATATTGTTTAGAATAAGCTTGGTTTTATAAGATTTACTAGAGGGGCGCCTGGGTGGCTCAGTTGGTTAATTGTGTACCTTCAGCTCAGGTCATAGTCAGGCTCTCTGCTCCTCAGGGAGCCTGCTTCTTCCTTTCCCTCTGCCTGCTGCTCTCCCTGCTTGTGCTTTCCACCCCCTCCACCTCCCCACCCCCCACCTCCCATCAAAGGGACAAAGAACATCTTGGAAAAAAAAAAAAAAGATTTATTAGAAAACGGGTACATGAGACTTGAATGCTGAATTTTTTTTTAGGAGATATAGAAACGATCTCTCATTATATTTCTCCATTTAAAAATTAAGTTGGAAGGGATTTCTTTGATTTTTTAGACAAATGTATTTTGGGATCTCAGGGGATGAGTTGAGAAAGGTTTTCTCTAATTGGATCTGAAACGTAGTGGCTGAGAACAGAGTGTTATTCACTTAGGAAAAACAGAGACATCTGCTGGTGAGTTGGCAGACTGACTTTCCCAGATGCCCCAAAGGCCCCTGAAGGGGGAATGTTTGCAAGACGGACAATTTTTTTTACAATTTATACTGTCTCCTTTCTAAAAGAACTGTTGGTTAATCATGGAATAAGCCTGTTTAGTAAGAGGAAATTAAACTTACATATAGAGTTTGCTGAGTTGTATTGCTTTGGTGAGACTTTCTCTTGAGTACACCTGGCTTGGAAGGCCAGAATGCTTTCAGAAAAGGGATGTTTCCGTCTGACTCCTTTGGTCCAAAGTCTGCAGTGGAAGGGCCCAAGAGCAGAGATTTGTGAGAACGGGGTCACTCATTCCTCAGCCAGCTGACAAAACATACTGTGCAGCTTCTGGAATGGGAAGGGTTTGACTACGGTCTAACTAACGTCTACTGACTCATTTCTTGACTCAATGTGTTAACTTACAGAAGCATTACCCCCTTCTAGGATTGTTACATGGATCAAACGAGATTTTTGGATGCAAAGGTCAGGCACAGTTGAGAAAGGCTCCTAGGACTCTCACAGCCACAGTCACCACCTTTAAACTGGGCAGGAGCCTCCAAGCTTAGAGATTAGCTCTGTTCTTCATCTAGTATTTTCATCTCCCTGAACAAACACAAGGTCACCTCAGACTCAACCAAACCCAAACAGAATTCATCACCTCCAACTGCCTCCCTGCCTTCAAGGGGCTTAGAAGCCATTCACAGGAGCCATTCTGGATAAGAAGCTGAGACACCTGGTTTGTTGCTGGAGCCTGTTCGTGTCACTAAGATCACAGGCTCTGGAGTCAGGACCTCAGTTTTCTCTTCTTTTGAATGGAGACAATAATACCACTCTTAGGGTTGCTGCGATAATGCAGTAAGATGAGCTCGGAGGCTCGTAGCACAAGGCTGGGCCTACAGAAGAACTCAGGATGATTGCTTATTTTTGAATAATATGGTCTCACAGCTGGTTCTTTTCTTCTTCCTGTCTATTGTCTTTAGACTGGCTTAGCACAGCCACCGCCATGTTGGTCTCTGGGCCTTTAAGCTGCTGCCTGATCTTGTTCTTCTCACAGACTGTTGCTAAGCTAATGTCCTTTATGTTTAGTTCTTTTGGGGCTATTTTCTAGAAAAGAACAGGGACAAGCTTCATATGTAAGCAGCCAACCCCTTTGCCTGGGTCTAAGTCCTTTATAATCTCATTCCATATTATCCAAACTGATTTCTCACTAATCCATGACATACAGTCTCCATTCCAGGCAGGAAGGCCCTCTGAGCATGCCCTCTCCATTCTGGGCTCTGGACCCTGGTTTACCCTGTCTTCTTGATTCCTTATGCATCTCTCTCCTACTTCTTGGATTATATTTTATTTACTTATGTATTTATTTATTTAGATTTTATTTATTTAGTTGACACAGAGAGAGAGATGGCGAGATGTTCTCAAATTTTTCTTATATGTTCTGTATTGCGAGGGCCTGTGTTAATCCATCTTCCTGGCCTTCAGCTTCCTGCTCTGTAAAACGCTGGTCGTAGCAGCTCCTGGTCCAGAGGATAGTGGTAAAGATGAGGTCAGTCAGCAGATACAAAGAAAACGCCTAGCACCTAGGAAGTGTTCAAGAAGTGTTAGCTATTATTAGCGTTCTGGGCACAGAAGTAAGGGATCGATAACAGCTCTTTTGATCATCCCCTGTGAGTCACAGAGAAGCTATCAGGCTAGGCTCAAGCGTTTCACAGCCATCTGACTCGACATCGTGTGTCTCGTAAACAAGACGTTAACTCATTTGACAAATATTTACTGAGTGCCAACTAGGTACACCCTATACTGTCAATTCTGGCCCTGACTTGATTTTTACCTATGTGGCCAGCCAGCCATTCACATCCAGAATAAGCAGATATATTAAATTTAAATATGCACATATATTTAAATATAAATTAAATATATATATATATTAAATATACATCCAGGAAACTTTGAATGCATGTCTTGGCTCAACCATAATGGCTCTGAGCAAATAAATTAGTTCCTCTACTGGATAATAACTCTAAAGTCTGTTTCTCTATTTCACTACCTGTCAAAAGAACCAACTATAGTTTAAATCGCACACTGGTCAGGTATGGGTCCTCTGTCTCTTCTCTTGTTCACGTCAGACTTGGATGTGAACAACTCATCTCCTGGTCCTGATCTGATCTCCACGGGCTCGTTCTGGGACTGTGAGTTATTCTACCTGCTACTCTTTAGAAAGGGCCTCCAAGCCTCCAAGGAACTCCTCGACCTCATTCATATCATTACCCTTTTTAAATTGACAGATGGAGGAGATTGGATCTTGTCCCCCAAATGTTATATGAGAAAGAAGGAAGCCCATACCCTTACCCATTTGTCATCATCCTCTTCCTAGTCCCCTATTTTCTGCCCTTCCTGAATTACATATGTGCACATGCACACACTTCTACACACAGTTTGCTAAGGTAATCCTGACCACAAGGCCCTAAGATCTATTTTTTTTTAAGATTGTATTTGTTTGGCAGAGAGAGATAGTGAGAGAGGGAACACAAGCAGGGGAAGTGAGAGAGGGAGAAGCAGGCTTCCCGTTGAGCAGAGAGCCCCATGTGGGGCCCCATCCCAGGACCCTGGGATCGTGACCTGAGCCAAAGGCAGATGCTTAAAGACTGAGCCACCCAGGAGCCCTTCTAAGATCTATTTTTCAAAAACTATCAGTGCCTCGCACCCCTTAGCCCCATACACTTGCTCAATTCTGCTTGCCAACAGATGGAAACTGACCTGTTATCATGGAAATGGAATGCTTTGCTTTTCCAGTGGTTTCCACGTGTTCGTGGGCTGTGAACTCTACCCGCTTCTGAGTCACAATTTCTGGAGGTAGGGCTAGGGAACCTGGATGTTTGATGAGCATCCGGGTAATTCCCCCGCACACTAAAGTTGTGTGCGGAGCCTGGCCCACATGTCCCATTCACATCAACGCACACGGGCTAGACAAACCCTGTTCACCATTGGTTTAGAGCCGTAGCTTCACTGAAAGGGCCAAAATGATGTCATTCGGCTCTGGCTTGTTGGATGGCCCCAATTATCAATGCCGACTTGTTAGATGCCAACTCCCTGTGACTCAGTCCCGAACCATGGTGTTTCCACACACTCCCACAGTGGGTTATATCACCAATGGGGTCTTCCCCTTCTGTTCTCGGCCTTTGTAATGTGTGGCTTTCCTAATGAGGTTGAAGTTCCTTTGGGTATGAGACCTCCTCACCTAGGCACAGTCCAGTCGTTTGGATTCCTCAGGAATAGGTTGCTGCATTCCAGGAGGTAGTGTATTCTAGAGCAGATTATGGATTTCAAACTTTTTGAACCATGACTTAGTGTAAGAAATCCATTTTATGCTGAGACTCTGAGTCCATACACACACACACACACACACACACACACACACACACACACACGTATAAATATGCCCAGTGAACAAACAAATCTATCCATATGCCCTTTGATATCTTCTACTCTGTTTCATTGGGAAGATAGTCTATAGGTACAAAATCTAGGCAGTCTAGAGTCTCCATCCAGAATTGGATAGAAGCTACAGTTCTACCCTTCATCATTTTCAAATGAGTTCCGAGTCCACGGTCTCCCTACACCTTCTATAGAGCCCAGATGATGCGGTTCCTTACTTGCATTCAAGAAAGCCCATCACACCACTAGCAAGGGAGGGTGACATTTACATAGGCTTCTGGGGGTTAGATGTGGAATTATTTTTAAAATGTGCTGCTCCCTCTCAACACACCTTCAGAATATCTGGTGACAAGTCTTGGGAACTGTATGGAACAGCTTCTTAAATTACACCCCCACCCTCGCCACCTGTCCTAGAGACAGGGCAGGGCCTACCTTCTGAAATTCACTAGAGTTGGGAGCCACTTTCCTATTTGCAAGTGGACACACAGTTGAGACTCTTTCCCCTGTTAATAGCAAAGTACTTGCAATATATACCACAACCAGCCGCGTGGGATCACACCACGGCCGACGAGCAGGTTCGTCCGACCAGGCTACACCTTCCTCATGAGCCCCCCACGCCTGCCACCCAGCCACCAGCCTCCCCTTTCCTCATGCCATTTCCCTTCCCTTCTGAGCTTCCTCTCTTCCTTTCTGAACTGTTCTCACCTCCCACGATTTCTCCCCCTGAAACCTTCTGGCACCTTCTGTTTGTGCTGGGGAACTCCCTGCTTGCATGATTGATGGTAAGCATATGCAGCTTAACTCCAAATGAAGAGAGGGAAAAACTAGGTCTCGCTGTTCTTTGGATTTACTGATGTGTCTTAGAAATAGCAAATGCTCAATGCGGAGTTCCCCCTAAGAGCCAGAATCTAAGGTTGGCACTCGTGCCTTCTGGGTCCCTCCTCACTGGTACGCGGAGGCAATGTGGCAAAGTGGTCATCGGCACAGATTTAGGGGCTGGGTAGTCCCGTTCAAGTCCTAGCTTTACATATACCAACACAGAAAGTTCTTTAAAAAAAAATGTTGCTAAGGGTTGAAGGGTGAGGAGAAACAAGCTATAGGGGAGAGCGCTTACTCTGCTACACTTGTGAGTGAAGGAACACGCGCACATGTTTGTTAAAGGCACGGAGTTTCTTTGAGTGAATCCAAAAGAAACTGGCACTAGCAGCTTCCTCTATGAAGGGAGAGAAGAAAGGAGTCTTACTCGCTTATTTTACACTATACGCCTTTTGAATTTAGTTACACGTGCGTGTATGTCTAAGTCCACAAGTTTAAAAATTCAAAAGATTCCAGTTCTGCTGTTTACTAGCGGTGTAAGTTTTAGAAAGTTGTTTGCTTTTCTGAATCCTCAGTTTTCTCATCTGTAAAATGGAGCCAGGAAAGCCCACCTGACTGGACTGGGCAGATTAAATAATGCGTGTGAAATACCCAGCAGACGGCCTCGCACATGTTTATTGTGAGAGTTCACAGAATGGTGGCTATTAGCATTCCTGGCCTGCCCCAGGTATTTAGAATCTGTCCCTTGTCCTCTCATATTAACTCAAAGGCTAGAACCAAGGAAAATCGTAGCCATGGCCTGCCTTTGCCACCTCTGTCGTGGAGCTCGGTGGCTCAGTGCCCACAGTAGCTCCTGACACTCTTCATTTCCCATCTTCAAGAATTCTTCCATTCCCTTTTTACCCTCAGGCTGCTCCGAGCTTTGTTCCTTCCCAATGTTTGTTCTCTAACTTAATCCCTCACATACGCCTCAGATGCCTAATGAGCATTTTAAAAAACTGGAAATTCTTGAATTAAAGCAAAGAGCTTCTCCCCAAGGTACCTGACTTTCGACTGGTTGCTTTCACCCTGGTGAGAGAGCTCTCCAAGCAGTGACTCATTTCAGTTCTTGTTGCTAAGTCTGTCTAACCTTGTCAGAGGTGTTTGTGAGTCAGATCACCTCTCTGCCTTAATTAACTTTTTTGTTGTTGTTGTTAAGGTGGTTATAAGCTGATTTATTTGCTTTACCTGAAGTCACGGGGCATAGATAAAAGGTCGTATTTCGAGGGGTTAGAAGTTGGTGCAAAATGACTATCAACTCCTGCTGTGCAAGTTTTCTCCTGAAAACTTTTGGTGGTGGCGGCCATATTGAAGCGGGTTACTTTCCAGAGTCTTGTTCAAAGACATCTTATTCAAGCACAAGATGTATTCTTTTTTTTTTTTTTTTAAGATTTTATTTATTTATTTGATAGACAGAGATCACAATTAGGCAGAGAGGCAGAGAGAGAGGAGGAAGCAGGCTGTCCGCAGAGCAGAGAGCCCGATGCGGGGCTCGATCCCACGACCCTGGGATCATGACCTGAGCCGAAGACAGCGGTTTTTAACCCGCTGAGCCACCCAGGTGCCCCACAAGATGTATTCTAACTTGGAATGGAGGACAGGGAGGTGTAGAAGACTGATATTACGTGCTAGTATTTCATCACATTAAAACACAATAATGGCTCACCATTTATTGAGTGCTTACAATGCGCCAGACCCTAGGCTGGGAACTTAATTTAGTTCTTACCCTCAGTCTACAAGGATTTGTCCCCATTTTATAGATGAGGAAATTAAGGGACTAGCCTGAGAAGTTAATAAGGGCCAGGGCATCTACCCGACCACTGGCCACAGAGCACCTGCTCTTAACCTCCATCTAGATCAGGGGTCCAAAAACCTTTTCAATGAAGGACCACGTAATAAATATTTGAGGCTTTGCGAGTGGAAAGCAGTCACAGGTAGTATGTAAACAAATGACTGTGTCTGTGTTCCAATAAAACTTTACTGATGAGGAGTAAAATTGGAATTTTATACAATTTTCATATGTTATTCCTTCTTCATATGTCATTCTTTTGATTTTTTATCCCCCACCATTACAAAATGTCAAAACCATTCATAACTCTTGGGTACAGAATAGGTGATGGACCTGGTTTAGCCTGAGGACCCTAGTTTACCATCTCTTATTTTAGATCATTGAAAACAGGACCAATTGTGGGAGAATGAAAAATGTCTATAACAGTCTCGCCTAACCTATTTCTAGATCCTTCAGGACTTCAGCCAGGGCCCAAATGAACAGATGGGAGAAATGTGGCCTCCCTGTCTGCCTTAATTCTCATGCTCGAAGTTCATTTTGTCACTTTTCACCCGAGGCCACTCTCTCAACACCCTCCCTGCTCTCCTGGGGTGCTCAGAGACCCTCAGGGGTCCCCCGCATAGACTGCCCACCCCAGCAGTTTTCCTGCCTCCCTGTCCTCTGCCTTCCATTTCCTCAGGGACCCAGCATCAGCTAAATTGCTTTCTAAAAATTGGCCTTGATGCATTTGTATTTTAAAGAAAGTTTCTTTCTGGACAGGGCAGTTCAAAGATTGGCCTCTCTGAAGCATTCAGCCTGGGATGATGGGTGAGGGGCACTGGGAATGGGGAAAAGGATGTTTCAAGAAAGAGATTCTTATTACCCTTAAAATCACACCTAGCAGAGCCATAGGTGAGGCTGGCCCTGACCAGAGAATCCTAGGGCTTTCCAGGCCCCTGGACTAAGTTTGGGTGTGGATAAGTGAGGGGCTACTGAGGACATCCTGTGAAAACCCTCAAAGGCTCTTCACCAGACAGGCTAACTTGGCCGAGTTGGTTCAGAACTCACAGTTCTGACTGACTGATACGATTAAATTGCTGATGGCTAGACGCAGGAGGCTTGCCTTTCTTCCTTGGTCCCTTAGTCAGATTTCCTCTGCGGTAACAACCACCCCCGACGCCCACCTCTGTGGCCAGACAGCCCACACGAAGATGTTGCATCAGCTTCGTGGTGCTCTTAGTTCCATCTGGCCATTCCCAAGTGCCATATGGGGAGGAGGTTGTCTGAAGCCCTGGGACAGAGCAGAGGAGCATAACAACACCAGTCTTCTCCAAGGGAAGCAGGCTCCCCTGGCTGTCTTGTGTTTCCTGAGCTTTCTTGGGATTTTTCATACTCCTCTCCCAGCCCAAATATCGGTTATTGACATTTAATCTTATATCAACTACGAATATGTTTCTGAGCCTACCAGATCCATCTGCATCTCTTTTAGCCCCTTGTCTACCTCCCAAGAATAAATATAGGTCTTTGTCATAAGTCTTCCCGGGAAGGTGGGAAAATACGTTTTATGATGGATCCAGCCTAGACCCTATGACCGGGCAGAGCTCTTTCTGTAGTATTCCTGCAGTAATTTCAACTGGGGAAGGAAAATATTCGGCAAGCCCATGTTTAAGGAATAGTAAGACAGGAAGAAATGCCTCACCATTATTCTCACAGAGTTAGACTTTCCCAAGCAAATGCCCTTTTTTGTTAAAAGGAGAATTTTTTTCTTCTCAGCCAAGTGTATATGTGCATATATGTGGTGTGTGTTTGTGTTTGGAACTGGGAAAACAATGGAATGAACTGTTGATTTTTATTTCCTTTGGTGCTTTTGGTTGTTGTTTTGTTTCTGTTTTGTTTTGTTTTTGTTATTCTCAGATTAGGTCAGTCTTTATAATCCCAGAAATCTTCTTTTATAGGGAGGCAAAAAAAAAAAAAAAGTAAAATGAATAGTTAACCTGGATGTTATTGGTATTCCCACATAGCTTCAGAAAGAAAATGTGTAGAGTAAATATCTGTCTTCCATCCCTTTTACCTCCGGGGTCAAGTTTGGCTTTCAGATGTGGCCTATAATATCTTTATATTAATACACTGTATTCAAAGCTCATCAATATTTTAATAACATTCCGAAGCAGATAGTGAATGGGAAGTATATTCGGCTTTTGTGTCTGTCTCAGAGGTGTGGATTTAGGATGGACTGATTAATTCAGAATGTTAAGGCTAATAAGGACGTTTTGGATTCTGAGTTTGGAGGTCTATAGATAGACTTTTTGCTGCTGAAAAATGGTGGCTCCATTCATTCCATGGAGCTTTTTCAAGACTGTACTCCTGCTACACCCACAGATTGGAATTTCTCTTCTTGTCTGAACAGAGGAAGGGAGCGGTGAATAGGCAGGCAAGAGGAAGCACGAGAGCGGGCAGCCCACTCACACGAATCACTTTCCGAAAGCCCAAATTCTAAAAGAATGTCTAAAAGAGGGGTAGGCATTCTTTAAATTTGTTTCATTTTAGTCTTCTACATAATCAGTCTAAGGACAGCAATGTTGCTATGGTGATGTCCCTTACACATGTGGGATGATGATCAGAGCTATAACGGTATATGACAATGAATATCATTTATTGAGCATCTACCACGTACTAAGGAGCTATGCATGTTATCTCCAAGGTGGAGATCTGGAAGGTGGTATTTTCTTCATTTTGCAGATGAGGGAACGGAGGCTAAGAGAGATTGTGCTACTTGCCCCGACCCACAGAGCTAGTGATTTGCAGAGCAGCATTTTTGCTCAGGACTGCTGACTGTAGCGGGTCCTCGCTCTTTCCACCCCATTACCCGGTGCCACCTGATCCCGCTAACAGGGCGCATGCGCGAGGCTCGCAGAGCCCCGGGAGTCTTGGTTCTCCTTTGTCTGCAGCGGGGCTCTGAGCAGTCCTGGTCTGAAGCAGCCTGGCTTTGTTTTCCTGTCTGTTGCATTGTTGCGAGACCTTTACTCACTCCCTGAGTGGTTTCTTCAGAGCACAGTATAAGAGATGTTTGGTGTTATCAAAATTTATGTTCACCGTCTTGTGCCATGAAATGGTCCATGGGGCGAATACAAAAAAGCTGGATAACAGAGCAGCGGAACTGTCTGCAAGGACTAACATTTAATAAATTGTTACAGAAACACTTCAAAACCTAGTGAGTTATGAGTTGGAAGAACCAGATATGTGGATCTGGGCAATGTAAAGACTTCTTGGAGGTTGTAACAATAGTGAAATGATGAAAGCACAAACCCCTTGACTCTCTCCTGCCTCTGATTTTTATTTTATAATGCATTCTTTGAGATCTCATTATTTTTAATATCTTACTTTACTGAAAATGATTCTTCTTTTCCTATTGTACATGATTGTCTTTAAATTGCTCTTAAGAAAGAACTGGGAAGGGGGCACCTGGGTGGCTCAGTGGGTTAGGCCTCTGCCTTCAGCTCAGGTCATGATCCAGGGGTCCTGGAATCGAGCCCCACATCGGGCTCTCTGCGCAGCAGGGGGCCTGCTTCTCTTCCTGTCTGTCTGTTGCTCTGCCTACTTGTGGTCTGTCTCTCTGTACAATAAATAAATAAAATATTAAAAAAAAAAAAGAAAGAACTGGGAAGGAATACTATTTCAGAGAAAAGTTTCCAGAAATCTCTACAATGACACTATTGCTTGTTAATAAACACTGTTGAGGAATTTGGGGCGACCCCTTCAGAGCTTATAAATTATGCAGAATATTGAATTAGAGCTCTAAACAAAGTGATTAGAAGTGAGTTGTGAGAGAGGAAGATATGTGAAGAAGAAGGAATTTTGAGTTTGCTTGGTCATTTGTTTTTAAAGATGCATTTAGGGGCACCTGGGTGGCTCAGTGGGTTAAGCCTCTGCCTTCGGCTCAGGTCATGATCTCAGGGTCCTGGGATAGAGCCCCCCATCGGGCTCTCTGCTCGGTGGGGAGCCTGCTTCCCCCTCTCTCTCTGCCTACTTGTGATCTCTGTCTGTCAAATAAATAAATAAAATCTTTAAAAAAAATAAAGAAGCATTTATATGACAAAGCATCTGTATCAGGTTACCTTGTTTTGTTTTTGACAGTTATTTAAATTCTGTAAATACTCTAATAAAAGCTAGCATCCTAAATCCCATAAGTTTGAGTCCTTCCTTTCTTCTTTTCCTTTCCTTCCTCTTACCCTGTCTCCTCTTCTTCCCCCTTCTAATTATAAGGCACCATTCCCTGGTGGGAATGAGACAAGCATTTGAAAAAATATATTAATCTTTTTATTTGCTTAGAGATGCCATTTGAAGTGAAGTCTCCATACTTTTCTTCCTTTATACCAAAAAATAAAATGTTTATCTTGAAACGAGTCTTGTTGAAGTCTAAAAGACAGAGAGACCTATTTTAGCTGTAAGGTATTTTTATAGAGACTCTGATGGCAAATGAATTGGGGGAAATGCTAATTGATGCACTGTGGAAATGTAATGTTATTGTCTTGCTGTCAATGTAACCTGGAGTGATATATAGCTACCTGTCCCTGGCATGGGAGATTAATGAAATGACTCTAATTTTGGCAACCCTTGCACATGGAGAGTGGGTAACATAACTCTAAGTTGATTTGTGCAGAGGGCGGAGCCGGCTTGAAAGAGCACTTCATAGCTTCTAGTCCTTTTGGTGACATTCCTGGGGCTATCTAGTGCAGGCTGTCCTGAATCTCCTCTGCCTCTTTCCCTGCCTGTTCCAAGATGGCGCCGACTACAGTCAAACTCACATCCCCCATGAGATGATGGGCCCTTTCAATGATTGTGTTTGCCAGTTAATAAACAGTTACCTGGTACTTTGGTCTACTGGAAAAGAATAAATCTTTTGGCTACAGTTTCACCTCGCCCTCTCAAGGTGCTTTGTTTCTGTGGTAGCTAAGACAGTGGGCTTTGGAGGAAGACTGACTGGGGGTTCAATTTCTCCCCTAGCACCACTTCATAGAGGCGTCAGAGTGATTACGTGAGGCCTGTGTGCGGTAGAACACAGTGCCTAGCACAGAGTAAAATTTTTTGTAATCATTTTTTTTTTTCCAAACAGAACCTCCTCAGGGTTGTGGTTCAATGATTTTCTCTAAAGAGC
Source organism: Taxidea taxus jeffersonii (assembly GCA_003697995.1). Classification (NCBI taxonomy): domain Eukaryota; kingdom Metazoa; phylum Chordata; class Mammalia; order Carnivora; family Mustelidae; genus Taxidea; species Taxidea taxus. The sequence continues at coordinate 60,357 of ML110915.1, read as the reverse complement.
TTATATTAACAGAGACCATCGATCAACAGTGGCCACCAACATCACAGAAAGAGACAACCAGGCACCATGACACTTCTCATGGAAGCACATGACACCTCTAATAAAGTAGTCTTGTCAAAAAAAATCAAACCTGAATCTAATCAGGGCTCCATCTAACCATCACCTCTCGGAAAATAATAGGGCACAGAGGGCAAAACCCAGAATGTGGGAAACTCCAGGACAAATGACTCTATATCTTCAATAACTGAATGGCTAGGAAAATTAAAGGGGAGGGAGGGCACCTATAGACTAAAAAAGACTCGAAAGCTGTGACAGCCAACTATAACACGTGGACCTTATTTGGATGATTTGGACAAACTGTAAAAAAAAACACTGAGGAGACAACTAGGAAAAATGAACACTGTGTGATGAAATTAAGGAATTATTGTTAATTATTTAGTGGTGGTAATGGTTTGGGATTCACACCTTTTTTAAAGTTTATTTTTTAGCAATGTGTACTTAAATGGTTTAGAAATATGCACTTAAATATTCACTTGAAATTCATGGCTGAAATGATATGATGCCCAAGTATATATGAAACAAGGGTGGGCCTGAGGTGGTAATTCCTGGAATGCCAAGGTGGGTCGAGATGCGGATATTACTATACTGTCCTCTCTACTTTCATATGTGTTGAAATACTCCTTCTTGAGAAGAGCTAAAAATGAATCAGAAGAAAGCAAAACAGAAACAATCATCGAAGCCAAAAACTGCCAAAATCTAGCACGCATTCAATCTAAAGCAACAAATTCCCAGAGTCCCCTAGCAACTGATCATTTCCACCAAAATCATGGTGCCTGTTTCTAGGTCATTGATTATAAGAGGCTTCCTTACTCAGGTAGATGATTTCTCCCAACATGGTTGATTATCTTTAACTGAATTTGAGAAAATGGCTGTTTCAAGTTGGTTTCTGTCACCTGGCTCTGAGGTCAAATACTGCTATCAGGAGTTGACAGTTGCTATTTGGCTCGAAGTACTGGAGGTCATGGTCATCCCATTATTTTTCTAACACTGCAATATTTGAACATGCCTTTACTGGATATCAGGTGCTCAGTTGGCCATTTTTTTAATAGATGACATCAATATCAAGTGGCATATAAAAGCTATCCCAAACTATGATTGCCTTATTAATCAATTCATAAAACTGATCAGGAAAATGTTCAGGGATCTGTTAATGTAGTAATTAGGAAATAAATCTAAAACCTACTTCTGCTGGATAAGTAGTCTTTTAAAAAAGTGTGGTGACAAAGTTCCAACAAACAAATGCATCTTACTATTTAATTTGCTCTTCTCTCTCTTGACCTATACTTTTTGTTCTGTGGCAATGTGTCTAGTTAGCAACTAAAAATATTTCTCTTTTCTGAGTGAGGCTAGCTGTAACTTGATAGCCCAAGTTCCTTTTGTCGTTCTTTTCTTCTATCTTAGAAAAGCTGAGCAGACAATTTCAAGGTTATTTTTTATTTTTAAGCGCGAATGCAGTCCCCCACTACCACAAATTATGCAGTCGAGTTTCTCATATTTGGGGAAATCGCAGGGGTCAGCACATCTGGAGTGCAGTGGATAAGCCTTACCCTGGGAAAACTACCTTCATGATCACAGTATCTCCTCTGCCAGGTTAAGTATCGATTTCAAGGTTATTAAAAGAAATCCAGAGCTAAAAGATTAGATATATATTTTGAATGTTTAAAAATCATTCCATATAAATACGATTCTTTGTGCCATCACATTTAATCAATATGGGCAACATGAGCCTTTCAGAAGTAATAATCAGTTTATCAGGACTCTGGACCAAACCATTTACTGTTAAATGAAAGAAAAATATTTATCTTACTAAAACCACTGTACTGGAGAATTTAAATTAGTGATTAAAAATCCATGGCCTCGGGGTGCCTGGGTGGCTCAGTGGTTTAAAGCCTCTGCCTTCGGCTCAGGTCATGTTCACAGGGTCCTGGGATCGAGCCCCACATTGGGCACTCTGCTCAGCAGGGAGCCTGCTTCCTCCTCTCTGCCTGCCTCTCCACCTACTTGTGATCTCTGTCTGTCAAATAAATAAATAAAATCTTTAAAAAAAAATCCATGGCCCCATTAAAAGTTGAAAAGAATGATATTTGACCAGAGGAAGAATGGTGTGGGCATAATTGCTATAGCGCACTGGAAATCATATATTTTATGAAGGATATTACATTTCAATATGAAGTTGAAATCTCAGGAAGAGTTTCTGGTCCCAGCCAGCTCTGCAAGTTTCTAGATCTGCAGAACCCTGTGTCCCTGTCCTCTACAAAGTGTAGTATATGTGTGTTCCTGATTCCTGATACCAACCCAAACACATATGGGTAGTTTCCTTCACCTTCTGACAGTGATCTCAGGGCCAGTGTGGACAAACACGGGGACAGACTGGGAGTCTCCTTTCTCTGTTTGTCTAATTCCTCCACATTCTGCGGGAGCTGAATGTCTCCATGTTATTTCTTCTGTGAAGTTTCCTACTTTGCTAACAGCTCCCAGCCTGGCATCTGTGTGACTCTCACCCTTAGCACTTAATCTGTTGTCTAAATACTTCGAAGTGGAGATAATCCCGAGCTCAGCCCTGAGCTCCCTCAGGGTCTCCTGAGTTGCTCTCCTTGGTTACTCTAAGGTCCTTCACGAATGTTTGTTGAACAAAGGTGTTTCCTGTTTCTGCTTTGGCCTCTGTTTCTCTTCTGAGCCTCTTTATTTGCATTTGGATGTTGTCCTTCGCTTTATACAGGGCTTTCCTTTCAAGGATCCCTTTAGCACCTCGTACCAACCTTGAGAAATGGATAAAGAAGCTACAGCCCTGAGCTTATGGTCCTGGACAATTTATCCAAGGTCTTATTTGTGGGAGAAATATGACCGCCACCCACATCTCTCTGTTCTCCGAGGATAGGTGTTTTGTTTTGTTTTTTGTTTGTACTGAGCAGCTGTCAAAATAATTTAAATATTAATAATATCTCTTATAAGACTCTTAATGTCACAAAACAAACTGAGGGGGGTTGGAGGGAGGGGTGTAGGGAGAGAGTGGTGGGGTTATGGACGTTGGAGCGGGTGTGCGCTATGGTGAGTGCTGTGAAGTGTGTAAACGTGGTGATTCACAGACCTGTACCCTTGGGGCTAATGATACATTATATGGTTATAAAAAAATAAAAAATTAAAATAAATATCTCTTATATCTTCCCTGCTCGCTTGTGAGAGAGAAGAATCCACCTGTAGCTCCTTCCTCCACGGCAATCCTCTGGCTGACTTTGGAGCTCTGCAGGAAACCTCGGGGAGGCCTTGGGCCTCGGCTCTCCCTGGGGGATCCTGAGGCTTGCCAGAAGGGGGAGGCCTCCTGAGAGCTGGGTGAATCACCTCCGAGTACTCGGGAGTTTTCAGGCTCGAGGTGTTACCTCGATGAGAGAAGGATTCACAGTGGGGAAAGGAAAGTCCATCCCAGTTTCTTGCATTTCTCTTTCTGACTCACTGTATTTCGGAGTCAGGAGTATTTTCCCCAAAGTATGTCACTAAAATGTGACAAATGGATAATGTCCATTTCATAAGTCGGTGGCTGTGACCTGAACAGAGTGGCCGAGTCCTTTACGAAAGAGAATTATTCAGGTGGGCAGTCACGGACTCAGGTCCGAAATCAGCAGCCTGCTGTCATTTGGGTACCGATGGGACTGATGTTTCAAGGCTGAAGCTCGATGCATTTTCTCTGAGCATCGTTCCATCTGACTTACAAAGAATTAGAGCAAGGACTCTGTGCACAATTCGCACATGACTCTGCATACTGGTTTACAATAATCATGGAATAAAAATTGCTTCGCCGAGAGATGCCATCCAGCACTGTTTAGCAGCTTGCTTCCAATATTGCATTTACAAAAATTACATATTTCATATAATCAGGGTTGTCTCTTACTTAATCATCCCACACATCATATAAATCTTTAAAATGGACAGGTCTATAAATCACTAGCATTTTTCATTTACCACTTATTCTAAGCCAGGCAGTTTCTTATTTAAATTGCCATACAAATAAATCTAATAATCCTTATTCACTTACATCATCTCAAACTTTAAATCTTATTCTGGCTGAGGTCATAAGTGAAATCAGTATTGAGGGCAAAACTAGCAGCTGTAACAACTATAATAGCTTGCCAAATTATATTAAAGGGCCCAAATAACATTAAAAAAACGAGGAAGAATTGCATTACATTATGAAAGTGTGATCTGCTGAATCAGGCCACTGTGGGGCCTCAGCAGGGCTCTGGCACGGGCGTAGCTTCCGTGTGGGGCTTTGTGCCAACTGGAAGAGGGAATGGCTTGCTTAAATCCTCTGATTCACACACCTTGATTAAAATCTAGATCAGGATTTCTCAACCTTGGCACTCGTGACGTTTTGGTTCAGACAAGTCTTCGTGGAGGGGGCCTGTCCCGGGCAGAGCTGGATGTTGAAAAGTTCCTCTCTCCCTGCTAGATGCCAGGAGCGAACCCCTACACCTGACTTGTGGCAACCAAACATGTCTCCAGACATTGCCAAATGTCCCCTGGTAGAAAATCACCCCTGTTGATAACTACCGGTCTAGCCGATCAGACAGGATTGAATTCGGGCCTCTCCCAGGGAGCACTCAGGGAGGTTCTGGTGGCTCCGGGGCTTGTAAGGGGACTGGCCAACACGCGGCTCCCTTCCTTACCTCCTGCCCACTGTCATGAAGGAGCAGAGTGTCCACTGTGTTTCTCAGACCCACCGAAGGGCGGACAGGGAGAGGGGCCAGGGGAGAAAGAACCACGAGAGGGAGAGTAGAAAGCACATTCAGTGAACCGGAAAACTCTCTGAACTCCGAAGTTCAGGACGGACTCATTCCTAGCCTTTCCCAGTCAAATGAGCAGCCTGCGTCTCAACCCTTTATGAGAGCACAAGGGCATCACAGACCTGACATCCACAGCAACTAGGTCAGCAGGGCTGTAGGATAACAATTATTTTTGTGTGCATCTTAAATGGCCCAGAAAGCTTGTGGGATTTTGTAATGATCAAAGGAAGATGGCCTATGTTTGACAAGGGCACATTCAAATCTCAGGAACTGGGTTCGGAGAAATTAGCATCATCAGGCCTGTGCAAATGTTGAGAATGAGGAATCTGGTCTCCTCTCTTCTTATGGCTGGCAGATTGCATCTTATGATAGCAGGAGAGATGCCGACAGTTCATCTTCAAGCGGTGTGGAAGGCACTGGCTGCAATTAGTTTTCCCAGAAAGATTCTGCCAGGTCTTTGACAGACTAAGGAGTTATTCCCTATATAAATCATTCTTGCTCTGTCATCTTAAATGCACATGCTTTTCTAGAAGGGCATCCATCCTGTATCACCCAGGCCTAAATAACGTGAATAGTGCCATTACAATTTGGAGATGAGACTCCCTGACAGCTCCATGTAACAGAATGCTGGGGTGGGGGTAGGGGTCGGGAGGCATTTGTAATTATGAGTTGGCAGTACCTCATGTCAAACTAATGGGACCAATGATATCATTTATACTGGGACCCAAAAGACAGAACCAGGAAACAATATCAGAATGAAATTTGTTGTGTCCAGGAACTCTCCGTGTTGAATGGTTTTGGATCAGCATGGAGAATCACCCATTCCATTGTCTTAAGCCTATGGTGACTTCAGAGTCACTAGATTGTCAAGCTGATTCATTTTGTATAGGAAAGAGGTTATTAATCCAGCTCAGTTTTACCCATAATTTTTGGAAACTCACTCCATCTTTCCCCATTTTTTAAAATCTGTATAAAATATTATTTTCATTCATTGTTCTTTAGAGATGAGTGGAAAGCTCTCAGTGACTTCATTTGGTCCTCCATTGGAAGATACAGATTATACCTTCTGGTGCCTTCTCACCTAATTAGAATGTTCCAGAATGCCTGTTATTAAAGGTAGCATTATTACTTCAAAAGTAGAGTATAAAGCTCCCCCACAGCCCATTTTCCCCGAGTTGATGGAGACAGGACCAGAATGCAGGGAGTATCCAAGGCTGCCCTGGTGTGGCCATGCCCCAAGGCCACCGTCAAGTTGCTATCTCAGTCTCTATCTTATCTTTCTACTGACCATGAACAGCAGAAGTTCTTGGCATTTCTGCTTTCCGAATGGTTTCTGCATCTTGGTGAAACCCACTAGTGTGATTTTCAAGCTCTAGCACTAATATTCTGTAACTCAGAGGCTTGGGATAAAGAGGGACAGATGTTAAGACAGGATTTCCTGGCCTCAGAATAGCGGCATCTATGGGTTCTGCTCGGTACCAGGGTGCTGAAACCCCTCAGCCAAGGGCTCCTGTCAGCAGTGTGGTTCGCATGTTTTATCTGAGAAAGCTCTTTCTCAAAATAAACTTCCAAGGGGAAAGCCATCTCCATGATAGGAACAAGTCCTTTTAAATCAGACATGCAGTCAGTTGTGTAAACCATGCATCACGAGTCACGGTCTTATCAGGGAGCATGACTGAGCTGATGCCTGCCTTAATGACACTTTTTGTGTCTCACATTAAAATATTTTGCATTGTTAGTGACCTCTTTTATTCTAGGAGAGGAAAACATTTTTAGGCCAATATTGGTCTGTTTTTCTCTGTAATCACTGATGCCTGATGGGAGATATTTGTGCTCTCAAGTTGGTCACCTGAACCAACATGGCGGGATGACGCCCACTAGAAGATTTCACTCCAGAGGCCCACAGATGGCATTATAGCTGAAAAATGGACTACGAGATCCAGACTGCTTGCCATGGACAGCAGAGGCTGTCTTTTTCATCACCCATGCCTATTAAATATCATAACAACTATACCTTTCATTAAGCACTATTATGTACCAGGCACAGTGCTAAACCCATTATGTGTATCTCATTTAATCTCACAGCAGCTTCATGAGGTCCTGAGCTGGTTGTTCGCCTATGTGCTCCCAGATCCATCTCTGTCCTTTTCCTGCTCTGCTCTGTACCCTGTTTCCTGGGTTCCTCGGCTTTTAGTTAGGTTTAACCAAGAAGAAGCAATGGTATAGGCTGGTGGGCAGAAAGGCAGAAAAGGTGAGCATGAGTGGGGGGTGGAGGGGTTGGGGGAGAGGGAGAAGCAGACTTTCCACTGAGCAGGGAGCCAGACATGGGACTCAATCCCAGGACCCCAGGATCATGACCTGAGCTGAAGGCAGAGGCTTAACTGATTGAGCCACCCAGGTGCCCTGAGTATTTCTCCTTTCTTGCTCTGCTGCAGGTGGTGGCCTTGGCTTCTGGGCAGGTGTCAACACCTGTCCTGACACCATCTAGATGTGGTGGTGGCTTTCTGGTGCAGATGGTCTCTGGATTGCTTCAGTCAGTACCTTACCTGGATTCTCAGCCCTTTCATCACTCAGGTAACCAGTTCTCCATATTCAGTGCCCTGTCTCTGAGATGTCTGGAGTGATGCTTCTGTCCTGAGTGGAGTCTGACTGACAGAGGTAAGTGCTTCAGTATTCATGTTTTCCACATGAGGCAACTAGGGCTCAGAGGCATTAAGAAGTGTGCCTAAGTCAGACAATCAGCCCATGCCTTTTAACCAGGAGATAATCCTGCCTCAGTATATAAGTAAAAAGTTATTGAGTGATTAATAACAAAGCAACTCTTGAACTTGGGTTCGTGGTGCTAAGAAAGTGTCTCCTATACCTGCACCATTGCTAGGTCATTCAAGAAGACCTCTGTTCTAGTCCTCTTTATTTCTTCCTCTAGCAGGTTGTGTAACTTTGGAGATATTCCTTAACCATCATAAAACTGCCTTGACCATCTCACAGAATGATTCAAATAAAAATACAAAGCAAATGGGAAGTGAGACTTAGCAATTTGGGTTCTTCCAAGAAACCATGCCCTTCAGGTTGGATCTTAATTGCACCATAAAGTTCTATGGTACCTGTGTAGGAGATGCTGCATATCTCGTTTTGGTTCAACCACAAGTTCAACAAATATTTTCAAATGCCCATCATGTGCCGGGTACTACTCCAGGCTCTTGGGGTTTAGCTGTGAACAAAACACACAAAAACCACTGCCTTTCAAACGCAGTCTATTTTCTCTTTTCTTTTGCTTTAAGTGCCCATGATGTTAGAAATACTCTTCCTAGGGCCTCAATGTGTTATAGAGTTGTTGTCCAAGAGCATTCTTTCTAAAGATGTGGCACCACTTATCAGCTCTGTCACCTTGGGCAAGTCGTTGAACTTCTCTAGACCTCAATTCCTGCATCTGAAAAATGGAAATGGCAATAGTCGTAAACCTAGCGCACGGGGTTATCAAGGAGATGAAATGACAATGCATATAAGTCCTAGGACTGGTGAGAACCTCTAATGTATTATTTTTACTTCATGGTGATTCATTGAGACACCAAATTTCATGGAGCTCCCTTAGACCAACACTTAAAGCTTTAAAAAAAATGGTTCCATTAATGTGGAACTCTGGCGATTTTTCTTAAAATTTACCCCTTTGGATTTTTTTCCTTTTCATTATTAGAAAATGCTCCCCTCTCTTTCCCTGTGACTCTCTTAGCCTCTGTGCTGAACAAATCCTCTTCTGAGGTACTTACATGACTGAGTATGCCCTTTTAGAAGAGCCTGGGCAGTTAGGACCCACCAATAAGATTTTATTGTAATTTAACTCAGTCCAAGGGGCTTTTATTAAGTATCTGCATGGGCACCTGAATCACTGAGGGACAGGTAGGGCCTCATCTACGCTGAGGTTACAGGAAGAGGAATCCAACTTAGTCAGGAATTACATGGAGTCAAACTGTCTTCAGCCATCTTTATAATCTGTTTTTGCCAATTGTTTTCTTTACTTTGTTAGTCATCCATGTTGTACCATTTTTTCATTCACTCTAAAATCAACACCTACTATGTGCTTAGGCACTTCACTGGGTTCTTGGGGGTACGGTATGAGCAAGCAGACGTGGTTCCTGTCATTCCTAGCATCTGAGAGGTGGGAGAGTGTACCTGGTTGTACAATGGAACATTCTCTTACATAAGAAGATAGCTCTTCCCCGTACCCCTCCAAACACACACAGTTAGCTTATGGAAGGTCCATGGGGTTTACGGAGAGATTTCTCAGCTCTAGTAAGACCACCCAGTATGAAAGAGAACTTTGCAAGGCATCACACTGATAGTGTCCCAGGATCCTCAAAAGTTCTCCCTTCTTGCGGAGCAGCAGGAGGGGCTTTGGTGCCCTGTCCATGTCCATGCCTTCAGCCGTGAAGAGAATGCCGGTCACTGGGAGACGGTGTTCCCGATGGTGGATGGCGGGCAGGGGAGTCTCAGAGCAGTTGCAGAAGCCGTATTAGTGCTGATGGGTTAGAGAGTGGTATCCCTCTGAGTGTTGGAATCCAATAGGAGACATTAATCTCCTTGGGGACAAATGAAATTAATCCTCTTCCCAGATGGCAGCAAAGTGACAAGAGTGCGGAGATTAAAAGAGATTGGGAGGTTGTAGGGTGACAGCACCATCAATTGGGTTATGAAACCCAGCACTCTATTCTCACCAAAGGCAAATGGCACCATTTCATTTTTGCAAGTCTGATGGGTTTGGGGTTCTGGAGGAAAGCCCCTTTCAATGAACTTTCCTCTGATTTAACTCCTTTCCACTTCAGAATTTCTCCTTAGAAGAGACTATTCTCATTCATGTGTTAAATACTATTTATATATTGATCTCTTTATGTCAAACTTTTCCCTGATATTATCATTTTTATTTCTATTGACTTCCTTAAGACAGCACGGCTGTCATGCTCCCCAGGAAGTCAAATTGTGAGATGAGATCTTTAGACCCCCATGGCGACCAGTCAGCCTGATGCAAGCTCCCCATGGCCTTGGACAAAGTGGTTTTCCTCAGTGGAGGCAACAGAGAGCGGTCAGCCTGCAGTGTTCCTTGGGGAATAAGCCCTCGGGCCCAGAGGGGGAAGTGTGGGTAGCACAGCGCAGCATCCATGACTGACACGTAGCAGAGGCCTTCAAGGTAACCTGCGTGTTTGGAACTTCCATGACTTCACTAATACCTCATTCAGAGGCATCCGTGGTCATCCTTTATCTCTTAGTCGCCTTTCCCAGCCGCTTCTCCATCCCTGTCAATAATTTGCTTCTCTTCCCAATCTTCTAATTCTTTCCTCTTCCATTGGCCTCTCTGCGGATCCATAACCCTGGTGGCGTCGCCTGAGACTCAGCCTCAGAGCTTCCTCCAGCCACTTCTCTCTCGATTACCTCAGTCACCTCCATGGCTTCGAGGATGGTCCTGCCAGCAGGGATTCCAAATCCAGGTGGATGCCCTGATCTCTCTTCTGAGCTCAAGTCTGGCATCCCTAACCTGTCTGCTTCAAACTCAGCATGCCCCGGGTCAAACCTGCCTTGTCTCTCCAACCAGTTTCCCTTCCTGACTTCTCATTTCCTCCCTGTTTTACTGTTTTCCTAATCCCTATGCTTTGAGAGCTCATATTCATTTTGAACCCCTTCCTACAGCCCATTTACCATCCTCTTGCCACCACATCTTCTAAGTTCATCTGTCAGAAATATTTTTATTCCATTTCCACGACTATCACGTCACATCTGGACTATGCAGTAGTAAAGATAGTAACGGTGTGACTTTGGAGACATTCCTTCCATCTATGTAGTATTTATAAAGTGCCTGGCATCTAGAGCTTGTGCTCTTAACCATTAAGCTAAAGTGCCTTAAGCTGAGGCTTGGCTGCTGGTGATGTCACCTTCGTCGTCGTCGTCATCTTCCCGTCAGCATCATTCTTGCCTACCCGGCTAGCAGTTACTCACTGCCTCCTGTCTCTCAGAAGTTTAATTCAAGGTGTGTCTATCTCATCTCCCCAAGTTGATTGAAAGCTCTCTGTGGGCAGAGATCCTGTCTTAATCTTCAAACCTTGTCACAAATAGCAGGAATTTGGTAAACTCCGTTGATTACATTGTTTGAAAACCATGTCAACAGCCTCCTGTTGGGTGTCATTTCCCACATGCAGTTAATTCTCCCTGTCATGCACACAATGACCATTTATTTATATGTTTATTTAAGAGTTTGTTTATTTATTTATTTGACAGAGAGAGAGAGCCGGGAAGTACAAGCAGGGGGAGCAGGAGAGAGAGGAGGAGAAGAAGGCTTCCAGCTGAGCAGGGAGCCCAATGTGGGGCTTGATCCCAGGACTCTGGGATCATGACCTCAGACAAAGGCAGATGCTTAACCAACTGAGCCACCTAGGCACCCCAGAATGACCTATTTACAATGGAAAGTAGATTTACTTAATTGTTTGTTCAAAACTCTCCAGTGGATTCCTATAGAATCCCAAGTTCCTGCCATTGCCAGGCTCTGTATCATTGGGCTCCTAATCCTGGCCTCGTCTCCTGGTCCCCTCTACCTCCCTCATACCAGCCACCTGGCTTTCTGGCTGCCCTGCTAACAGCAGGTGCACAGCCCCCCCGCAAAGCCCTCTCCCTGGCTGTGCCCTCCGCCGGGAATCCCCCAGATCTGCCAACCCCCTTCATTCAGTTCAAACGTTCGGTCGTCCAGCTGCAGCAGCATCTGCCTCCCATCCTCCTCTACTCCTTCCCCTGCTCTGTTGTGAGTCACAGCTCTTCCGGTCATATTGGTCCCTCTTCGACATTCTTTTGCATGTTTGCTTCTATCTCTCTCCCCTTCTACAACATAAGGGTTCCAAGAGGGCAGAGGCCTTGGCTGCCTTCTTTAACACGCTACCACCAGAGCCTAGAAAAGTGCCTAGAACAGTGCGGGCACACAGCAAGCCTCCACAAATATTTGCCAGGAGAATGAAAGAACAGAGGGAAATGGGGCAGCTCAAAATGACTGCCACTGGGCCCATCCTGGGCGCTTCCTCTTTCAGCCAGCAGGGGGCTCTTCCACTCTCTCTGGAATTCCGAAGGGTGGCCTGGTACCTTCAGAGGACTGAGTGAAATGCTAACACCTCCCGAAACCAGAAATACCCATGTCTTCCTTCTTTCTCTCCAAGCAGGATTTTTTTCAACCCAGGCAAATATTGACCTTTGTGTTAACAAACAGATTTTGCTTTTTATAGGTGGTTCTTTTAAGGATTTTTGGGTTTGGGTTTTTGGAGGGCGTGAGGTTTGCTGCTGGAAATTCCACTTTTTTATTCACTCACAAAGACACGTTGCCATGAGCAAGATGTATGGGGGCGGTGGGACGAGAGCACAGCAGTAACGTGAGCTCATGTAAGTGCTTCAGCCCCACAGATTAAACAACTGACTGAAGGAAGCCAATCAATTACACTGTGTGTTTATGCCCTTTTGACAGGGAGATGCCTCCCTCTCTGATTTTTATGGTCTTATATCTTGTTGGGAACAGATGTCAGAAATATGTTGGTAAACATAGCATTTGAAAGATTTGAAAAATAACACCCCACCCCACCCCACCCCCCGCCGAAATAGGGTGTTTTTCAAGTTTGTATCAATTAGAACATTGAAATATCCCCACTGGGCGACATGGCCAATGCCCTTGAATGGGCTTATTGTCTCTTGCCCATTTCCTTTACAGTCAGTTTTGGCAGGAGCGCCAGCCTCACTGGCAAGACGAAAGGAACTATATAGCACGGCCTCTGCTCTGCCAACACAAAGTAAAACTAGCTTGGCAACACTTAACTGTTGTTGGGAGGGCCCAGGTATCATAAGGATATTAATATGGCTAGTATTCTGTTACTCATGTCTGTTCTGTACAAATGGTCCTTAATTTTGTACCCAAGAAAATTCGCCTCTCTCGTCGGGCAGTAGTTTCCTGGAAAAACCACAGTAACCTTCTGTAAATGAACCAGAGTAAATGGATTCTTGTAGAGGAAGGAGCGAGGAGGAGCTCGTGAGAATGGAGAGCTTATCTCGATGGAGAAGGCTGCCTATTAGGGCATTTTTTTTAACAAGCAGGATCTCTTGCTTGCAAACCAATTTCAGTCCAGATATTTACATATGTATCTCTTTCTTTCTGGAAAAAAAAATGGTTGAAACCACTGACTCTGGGCCAGGGGAAATTAACCCTATGACTCAGATGGGTTGAGGAAGCAGGTGAAGGTGTGTTGACCTAAACCAGCAGCTGTTGTTTCAAGGGTTTCCTCGGAAGACAGTGCTTTGTATGGAACTATGTTAAAATGCTGTATTTTTCCCATTGATAACATTCTCTCACTAGGACCCTTACTGGGCGGATAGGGTGTATGTGCCGCAGTCACCTTGATGGGACAGACACAGCTCCTGCCCTTGGAGAGCTTATTAGACTATGTATGTCGAATAGGCACACTTGAAAGAAGCTTAAGATGATTACAAAGCCTGATACAAATGGCTAATCCAGGCTCATCTATTTCCAGAAAGTGTAGTCTTGACCCCATTTTCAAAAACTGAAATGGGGTGGAGATTTAGGTCTATCTGGTCTCCAGGAAGAACATTGATTACATCCAAAAGTATGTAGCCATGTGGCAGCTCTCTTGAGCACAAAGGCATCACTTCACGAGTTAGATCTGGAGTTGGCTGGGGTGGAAGACCTTTGTATTTTAATAAGTATTACATAGACGTTCTTTTATTCCAAGGTTCTTACTGAGCACCTACTCTGTGTTAGGTACAGGGCTAGAAGCCGTGAGGGACTGGTAATTGGAAAGGGGACATGACGTCATGTGTACACGTCATGTGTACACGTGCTGCTACATAGAATGAATGGACACGGGGCTGAGTGTCTGGGTAAAACGTTGAGAGCGTTCAGAGCAAGGGGACTACTCGCAGGTAAGATGCCTGGGGAGAGCGTCCGTGGCAGGCAGCTCTCGTAGAACAAATAGGACTTGGACACTTTGGAGACAGGCGTGGCCCTGCGGCTGTAGCAGCTTCTGAAGCTTCAGGCCCCTGTCCTTGTGAATCAGCCGCCCAGCCCGGACTCCGCTCTGACAAACATGGGCCTTGATTGAAACTGCACTCAGTCTCTGCCCCCATTCATAATCCTCTCCCTGTCTAACCTTCAGTAGTGATTTCTTTGGGTTATTTTAGTTCATTCATTCAACAGTCATTTCTCTTAGTAGATACTGATGAATAAATGGTGTCTATCCTCCTTATATACGAGGACAGTTATCACTCAGGTTCACAATGGCACGGGCCCTTTTACGGAGGTGACGTGGTCCTGTCCAGATGGAGTGATGGTCAAGGTGCTCTATGCTTTCGCACCCCTTGTTCACATGATGGTCCTGTGCTGTCGTCTCCATACTGGAGACTGGAAGCTGTCTCCTTGTCCTGCTGCCTAATGGCAAACTGAGGGACAATCCTGAAGGCAAAGTAGGAAATGGAAAGGAGCAAAGGAGACCTGGGTTTGGAGGATGGAGCTTCCTGTCTGAACCGCTGAGCCTCCCAGCAGGTGTCAGCTTCCCTGGGAGACTAGGGCTTCCCACAGACACCCCAGGTTTTGAGAGGATTCAACATGACTCCAAAGAACTGCATTTCACATCGGGTGGTCAGACGGCAAGATCCCGAAGCAAGTGAGACCGCCCACCAGGAGCCGATGCTCGCTCTGACACAACAAGATTGGACGGTGAGCCTTGGACATGGAAGTGACATGATAAGTGTGCCTTTTAAGCGCAGAAGCACTCTGATCATGATACTTCAGAACCAAGAAAGCGTTTGACACATATTGGATGCTTCCAAGTATCATTAGCGTCATCTGCAGGTGGAAAGGGTGACCTTTCAGGAGCTCGCTGCTGCTGCCTGCCTACTGACAGATGCCCTTCAATGACTGGCATTTGCAAAGAAACCGAGCTGTCACCACCCTTCCACATAATGCTAACTCAGCTGCTCCCCAGACCTGTGGTTGCATACCCATTTCGTGTGCTTGGAATCCCTGCTGAAGCCTCATAAACCATTTGATGGAAAACAGAAACAATCAACCTTGCTGACTGCCTGAAGACTGTAGACATCACCGAACAACCTAACTACCACACATTTTTTTAAATCAAGGTTCCTGTATTTATGAGAATATCCACCTGCTTTTATTATCCCTTGGTCATGCTGCAGTAAGTTGTTGTCACACCGGAATTCTTCCAAATTCTGTTTCCTGGATGGAGAGTCACAGACCACCTGGGTTTGCCCCTTGGTGAACCTGTAATTACTACTTCTGTGTATCCTTGTTGAAGTCCTTCTCTGCCTGCATCCATTCTTCTCTCCACCAGCAGGTCGCCTCCTCTCACCCAAGGCAGGCTTCCATGTGGATCGCTTCTAACCACCTATAGTGCCCACCGCTCACCACCCCGTCCCCCGCCCCAACCTGGGCTCAAACTGCTGCCTCTTTTTGGATATGCAGAAGGAAATGTGGCCACACCCTGCATTTCCTTAGACTCAGCTAATTGTGAATTTAGAACCTCGGACGAAATTAGATTTTGTAAACTTCTTCAAAATAAATTAGCATCCAGGTCACCCTTCAGTATCTGTGAGAGCACTATGTGCTACTTCTGTTAAAGGGCACAAAAATCCATATTTTTGTTTAAAAAATGGATCTACTTTTATGCAGCATCCAAATTTAATTATTCTTAAAGCATTTTAGGATCCCAGATGAAAGATGCGACTGCAGCGTAAGTTCTAATATTATTTATTTCCCTAGTCATCAACATTAGTTGGTTTCTCCTTTCTTGAAACCTATTTATCATTTGTATAAATATAGTATTTGAGGGAGCTTCCTGCATTAGATCATCTCCTATCCTTTTAGTGCCCTTGACATTCACTGCACTTTCCCAGTGAGGTTTGCTGAGACATTAATGCGGTGGCCTCTCCTGTGTTAATACCATTGGAAGGGCTTTAATGTTACTTATTGCTGTGACAGGAGTGTTGATGATTCTTTTTCTTGTTTTTGTTCTATGGAGAACACTGACCTTCTTCCTTACTGGGGTGACCAGACTTTTCTCCTGATGGAATATTCATTGACATTTACTAGTGCCTCCTGTGGTGTGCTAGGCACAGTGCTAGGTTCTGGAGTTGCTAAACAATTTTGGGGCACTTAGCCTTCTTCAGAAGCCAACTCAGATTGTGTGTCCTCTGAGAGGTGACATGTAGCCTGCTGTCTCCCACCCACCTGCCAGTGTAGTATGGCAGACAGACGCTAAGGTAGCTCCTGTGATCCTGTCTCCTCGTATTCATACCCTTCTGTAATTCCCTCACCTGGAGTGTGGGAAGGGCCTGTGACTTTCTTAACCAATAAAATATGGCAAAGGTGTTGGGATGTCACTTCATGATCATGTTACATAAGATTGGGATGTCTGTCTTGCTGAGGGACTCTCTCCCTTGTTGGCTTTGAGGAAGCAAGCAGACATGTTGGGGAAGTAGATGTGGCAAAGTACTGAAGACGGCCTGTGGCTGACAGCCAGAAAGACATTGAGGTCCTCAGTCCAACACTCAAGAAGGAACTGAATGTTGCCAAAAACCACGTAAGCTTAGTAGATCCTTCCCCAGTTGAGCCTTTGGATGAAGAGTTTGTCCTGGCCAATACTTTTTTCTTTTCTTTTCTTTTCTTTTCTCTTCTTTTCCTTTCTTTCCTATCTTTTTAATAAAGTCTACACCCACTGTGGGGCTTGAACTCACAACCCCGAAATCAAGAGTCACATGCTCTACCTGAGCCAGATAGGTTCTCTTTAGTCAGAACCTTGATGGAAGCCTTACAGAGGATTCAACTGAGCCATACCCTGACTTCTGACCCACAGAAACTGTGGGATAATGTGTATTGCTTCAAATTGCTTTGTTTGTGGTAACCTTGTCACACAATGATAGAAAACTAATATATGTAGCTAATTTCCCCCTCTTGCATACAGCACATAGCTCTATTACTGTATTTAGATTGCATTATGTTCTTTTTTTGCTGTCTGGCTTCCCCATATAGAATGGAGACCATAATAGTAACAACTAAAGCAGAGGAGAATTGTACATTGTATCTCTCAATGTGCAGAAAAGAAGCAAGTAGATTTCTGTTGTTTCCTCCAACCACTCTCAGGTCAGTCCCAAGGCCACACCCTGTGGCTGGCTGTGTGCACCCTGGAAGAGTTACTTAAACTTGCAGATGTGGATAAAACATAACTCTTCAAACTGTGTCCAGTTGGCTTGGTCTGTTCTCCCTTTCAAAGCTTTCCTCTCTTCCATGGCCAAAGTTGGGTGAGGTACAGCGCAGGATTGTATGTTCTCGTGGGGATGGGGGAGCACGGCTAGCTCACGTGAGGGTCTGATGCTGTCCTCTGGGTCTGCGTTGGCCGCCTGGGCGACCATCTCAGCTTGATCAGGAAGCGTGGGCCTTCTTTTTGCTGACTGAGCAAAATTGGCCCTTGCTGGCTCTGCAGACACTCTGCTTCTCCTCCACATTCTCCATCCAGTACTCGCCTAGAGTGTCTATTCTGTGGTCTCTGCTCTGTGTCACTTTGACAACAGCCAGGCCAGGACTGTTGCAGTCCTGTGAGCGATCAGTGACCAGCCGGCTTCTGTGTCACCCATGGGAGAGCACAGTGGATCATGTAAATTCCTTCCATGCTACAAGGGGACAGGGGGAAGCTCAGGACTCTTGCTGCCCCACCTTGACAGGGGACACCCTGGGAAATGGCTTTCCATATAGTTCTGAAGAAGTGGCGCAGCCTCATTTTCAGCTTCCCTTTTACTCCATGTTACAATCTTATGGCCAGTGTAAGGTCTGAGTCTGAAAGACTTATGTATAATCTTCTCTTTACCTCCTTCTCTCTCAACTTCTCTCCTTCACCATCACCCCTCCTGGCAGGGCTTCGGAGTCCTCATTCTTCTGTCTGGGAGAACTCTATGTCACGTCTTTTTGCTTTCCTTCCCCACCCTAAGTGGGACTTGCTCTTTTCTTCCCTGGAACTCTCTGCCTCATGACTTAGCCTTGGTTGTAAGTAGGCTGCAGGCAAAGAAATGACTTACCAATTAAGAAGGATGCACCAGGAGTTTTTATTTAAAAATCATGCCATATGGGGTGCCTGGGTGGCTCAGTGGGTTAAAGCCTCTGCCTTGGGCTCAGGTCATGATCCCAGGGTCCTGAGATCGAGCCCCGCATCGGGCTCTCTGCTCGGTGGGGAGCCTGCTTCCCCTCTCTCTCTTCTCTCTGCCTGCCTCTCTGCCTACTTGTGATCTCTGTCTGTCCAATAAATAAATAAAATATTTTTTAAAAAATCACGTCATACTGTCAAAGATGAGAATATTTTACTCCACTGAAATTAAGAACTTACGTTCAACAAAGGATTTCATAAAGAGATCAAAAAGATGGGTTGCACATTGGAAGAAAGTATTTACACATGTGTAACTGACAAAAGGTTAGCATCCAGAATGTACACAGTGTGCCTAA
The DNA here is from genome assembly GCA_003697995.1 of Taxidea taxus jeffersonii. Taxonomy (NCBI): domain Eukaryota; kingdom Metazoa; phylum Chordata; class Mammalia; order Carnivora; family Mustelidae; genus Taxidea; species Taxidea taxus. Next base: position 41,982 of record ML110915.1, on the reverse strand, counting down.
GAAGAGAGAGAGAGAAAAAAGTCATTATCCAATAGAAAAATAGGTAAAGGACACAGACAGGGACCCACAGAAGTATGAATGGCCAGTAGACGTATAAACAGCTGTTTAACTTTCACAGCAGTCAGATGGAAATTAAAACCATGGTGAGATGCTGTTTACATCCATCAAATTAGCAAAAATTTAGAAGTCTGACCATGCTCAGTGCTGGGTACAATGGGGATTTTGATATACGGATGGGAGTACAGATTAGTACAGTCACTTCAGAAAGCAAGTCGGCATGACATTTGAGGATGTGTACATGCAGCGATTTCCCTCACAGGGGGATCCTGAGAAATTCTTGGACCTGTGCTCCAGAAGCCATGCAGAAGAATGTTCACAACACAGATTTAGAAACAATTTAAATGACCATGAACATGGGAATGGATAAATACATAAGTTGTGGTATATGTGTATCACAGAATATCATTCAGCAATGACATGAAATTAATGTGTTGCGGCTACACAGGTCGATATGGATGCATCTCGAAAACAGATTGTTGAGTGAAAAAAAAAAAAAAAAAAAAGGAAAGCCACAGCCTGCAGAGAAGAGGCACCATGAGTTCTTAGGTCCAAACCAGACACACCAGGCAATAAAGACCTGAAAGCTAAATAGGAAAGCAAGGGAATGGGATAACATTGAGGATCAGGATGACCTCTTCGTGGGAAAGGAAGGACGGAGGGAGAGGCAATCAAGGATGGCCACATTTCCTTTTCTTGAGCCAGGGGTTGGCAAAGATTTCCAATTTTGGGGGGCCAGAGAGTAACAGTTTTAGGCTTTGCAGACTGTGTAGGTCCTATTACAACTAGGCAACTCTTCTGCTGTCATGTGAAAGTGGCGGTAGACAATAGGTAAGGAATGAGTGTGGCCACGTTGGCTATGTTCCAATAAAACTATTTATGGACTCAAATTTGAATTATATATAATTTTCCCACATCATGAAATATTATTCTTGAGATTTTTTTCAACCATTTAAAAATGTGAAACCATTAGCTTATGAGTCATATAAAAACGGACAACCACCGGAGTTTGTGTGTATATATACATGTCTGTCTGTCTATGTGCACTTTTGTGTATGCTTGATAATTTTTATAAGAATTTTTTTCAGAATAAGGGCACCTGGGTAGCTCAGTGGGTTAAAGCCTCTGCCTTCAGCTCAGGTCATGATCTCGGTCCTGGGATCGAGGCCTGCATCGGGCTCTCTGCTTGGTGGGGAGCCTACTCCCCTCACCTCTCTCTGCCTGCCTCTTTGCCTACTTGTGATCACTGTCTGTCAAATAAATTTAAAGAAAAAAAGGAGTTTTTTTCAGAATAAGAAATTGGGGGTGCCTGGCTGGCTCAGTTAGTATAGCATGTAGCACGTGACTCTTGATTCCAGGGTCGTAAGTTTGAGCTCCACATTGGGCATGGAGATTACTTAAATAAATAAACTTTTAAAAAAGGAATAAAAACTTGTTATCCATCTTATGCTGTCATCTATTTAAGTACTGCTCTGTGCTAAGCAAAAACGTAGGGGCTACATATAATTTTAAATGTTGGCAAAAGGCATGAAAGGCAGGTATTTTTTGTTCCTTTTAGGTGATGAAACTAAGCCACAGTGGGGGTTAAATGACTTAAAGAAGGGCTCACAGGAAGAAGGGCAGACCCGGGTCTGTCCCAAGCCCACACTCCACACATTCTATCACTCAGCGCCCCTGAAGTACAGCACACCCTGTTTATGTCTTGCCCTCATGCCCAGCTCAGAGCCTGGCACAGAGTAGGCATTCCCTAAGCTTTGGTAGTATGCGGCTTCCTTATGGCACAAATGAGGCTGGAGTTTTAGCATCTTTTTCCCAAATGTATGGGCTAAGGTTCTGGTTGCAAGCGCCCCAACCATCTCTGGCTGACTCAAGACAAAAGAGACTTTTCTGGTAAAGATATTGGATATCCTTTCCATAGAGCTCAATAGTCAGATCTTGGGAAGACCTAGGTAGCTGGAACAACAGATGATTCTCTCTGTAGCACCTTCCTTAGAATGACTCATTCCCACCCCTTTCCCCTGTGAACTCTTTTGTTTCTAGAAGGGCAAGTGGTTGGCCTCTCTGGGGTCATGGATGAGACCTCTGGATGAGAAGACACCGAGGTTGGTCGTCCCGCCAAGGCCACATGGGGTGGGAGAGGGAATGTTTCCCCAAGGGAAAGCTGCTCTCCACTACTCCTTGGAAAGAGATGATCTGACTCTCCTGCTCCTGGGACAGAACCTCAGAATGTAGAAGGAGTAGCCTTCACTGCTTTTAGAGAAGGGCTCAGAGCCCTGGAAGCAGGCTTGCAGCAGCAGATTCATGACAGAAGGATACTTTAAAGCAAAACTGTATTTTTTATTAGTATACTTTATTTTTCAGAACTGTTTATTTATGTTTTTCAATTTTTTTAAGGATTTAATTAATTTATTTATTTTAGGAAGAGAGTGTGTGTGCAAGAGAGGGTGCTGCGGGGGCAGAGTGGGGGTGTGGAGAGGGACAAGCAGACTCCGGGCTGATTGTGGAGCCCAACACAGGGCTCAGTCTCATGACCCTGAGATCCTGACCTGCACCAAAACCAAGAGTTGGAGGCTTAACCAACTGAGCCACCCAGGAGCCCCTAGAAGTGTTTTAGATTCAAGGAAAAATTGAGCAGATAATGCAGAGATCCCATAAAACCTCCACCGATCCCCTCTTAGTTTCCTCTATTATTAACATCTTCATTAGCGTGGTACATTTGTTACAATTAAGGAACCAATATTGTTACATGATTACCCAGTATGACCACAGTTTGCATAAGAGTTCTCTGTGGCACAGTCCTATGGGTCTTGACAGAAGTCTAATGTCTTATAAACACCACTTCAGTGAATTGACTGAGTAGTTTCACTGCCCTAAAAGTCATCTGTGCTCACCCTATTCATTCCTTCCTCCTTCTAACCCCTGGCTACCCCTGATCTTTTCACTGTCTCCACAGAATTGCTTTTTCCAGAACAATCATATGGTTGGAATCATACCAGATGTAGCCTTTTCAGATTGGCTTCTTTCACTTAGTGATATGCACTTGAGTTTCCTCTTGGTTTTTTATGACTTGATGGCTCCAGGTTTTTTGTTGTTGTTATTGCTGTTGTTGTTTTTTTTGTTTTGTTTTTGGTAGCATTGAACAATATTTTATTGTCTGGATGTGCTAGTTTATTTAACCACTCATCTACCGAAGGACTTCTTAATGGCTTCCAAGTTTTGACGGTCATGAATAAAACTCCTATAAACATCCGGGTGCAGGTTTTTGTGTGGACGCAAGTTTTCAAGCCCCCTGCATAAATACTAAGGAGTGTGATTGCTGGAGTGTGTGATAAGAGTATGTCTAATCTTGTAAGAAATTGCCAAACTGTCTTCCTGAGTGGCTGTACCATATTGTATTCTCATGAGCAATGCATGAGTTCTGTTGCTCCACATCCTCGCCAGCTTTTGGTGTTGTCAGTGTTTTGGATTTTTGCCATTCTAATAGGTATATAGTGGTATCTCATTGTTTGAGTTTGCAATTCTCCCATGACATATGATGTGAAGCATCTTTTCTCGTGCTTATTCACCATCTGTATATCTTTTTCAGTCAGGTGTCTATTCAGATCTTAAACCCACTTTAACATTAGGTTCTCGTTTGTTTTCTCACTCTTGAGTTAAGAGTTCTGTGTATATTTTGGATAGTAGTCCTTCATCAGATATGTCTTTTGCAAATATTTTCTTCCAGTTCTGTGATTCGTCTTCTCATTCTCTTAACAGTGTTTTTCACAGAGCACAAGTTTTTAATTTTAATCAGGTTCAGCTTATCCTTTTTTGTTCATAGAGTGTGCTTTTGGTGTTTATCCAAAAAGGTATCTCCACGTGGACCCAAGGTCTTCTTGTTTTCTCCTTTATTATCTTCTAGGAGTTTTGCATTTACATTTGAGTCTATAATCCATTTTGAGTTAATTTTTTGGGTGGAAGACTAAGGTCTCCGTCTAGATGAGTTTTGTTTTGTTTGTTTGTTTGTTTGTTTTCCATGTGGATGTCCTGTTGTTCAGCACAATTTGCTGAAAAGACTACCTTTTCTCCATCGCATTGCCTTTGCTCCTTTGTCAGAGTGGACTATATTTGGGTGGGTCTATTTCTGGATTCTCTATTTTCTGCCATGGATCTAGCTGTCTGTTCTTTCACCAACACCACACTGTCTGATTCCTGTAACTCTACTAAGTCTCGAAGTCGGAGAGTGCCAGTCCTTCAATATCATGTTTTTCTTCAGTATAATGGTGGCTATTCTGGATCTTTTGTCTTTCTCCATATAAAGTTTAGGATCAATTTGTTGATATCCTCGAAATCCAGAAATAATTTGAAATGTAAGTTTTCTAAATAGACGCACTTGCTACCTTATTACAGGAGACTTTTATGTATCTTATGCATTTTCTTTTTTTTTTAAGTTTTTTTTTTTTTTTAATTTATGTAGTCTCTACACCTGACAAGGGGCTCAAACTCACAACCCCAAGATCAAGAGTTGCATGCTCCTCCAACTGAGCCCAGCAGGTGCCCCATATCTTATGCATTTTCACACTTTGTGATATACTAGGAAACATTCTCTTTGCGAAGTTACATGGCTAATGTCATTGCTTAAAAAATTTAGATTCTATGGTCTATAGTAGAGACAGTGCTTTTGTATAATTTTAACACACTGAAAAGAATTTCTAAGATTTTTTACCTGTAAAATACACATAACACAAAACTGACCATCATAACCATTTTTGTGTCGAGTTCAGTAATATTAAGTGTCTTCGTATTGTTGTGCAACTAATCTCTAGAAATTCTTTCATCTTGCAGAACTGAAATGCTATACCCATTAAACAGCAGCTTTCCATTCTTTTCTCCCCCAGCCCCTGGTAACTTCCATTCTACTTTTTGTCTCTATAGTTTGGCTACTCTAAGTACCTCATGTAAGTGGAATTTTACAGGTTTGTCTTTTTGTGACTGGCTTATTTCTCTTAGCATAATATCCTTGAGGTGATTCCCTGTTGTGGCATATGACAGTCTCTCCTTCCTTTTTAAGGCTGAAAATATTTCATCATACGCATAGACCAAATCGTGTTGATCCAACCATCCATCGTTGCGGTTGACTTGAATCCATTCTGAAGTGGAGTTTGTGAGCTATGTGCTCACTCCACTTTCCCTCATGGCGGCAGACATGGTGCAAGAGGAACGAGGAAGGACAGAGGAGCTCCACGTCCAACCTCTGCAGGGACTGTTTTGTGCCGGGGCCTATAGCCATGGTGATAGATGCATTTTAGTTTAAGAAATCGGACAGAATCAAGATAAACAAATGCAGAGTGTTTTGCTCTATTTCTGTTCACTGAAAAAGACAGATACCATTTGAGGGGCTTGGGAAGAGGAGTTAAGGGACGAGTCTTGGCCTCTTCACGTTGTGAAGCTGGTGACACCCCCAATGACATCTCCACATTGCTCTATAGTTTATGGCTCTAATTATACTTATCTCCTGTACTAAAATGCTTGACTATGTAAGTAATCATATTCATAAACCCAGGACATAATCATTTAGCAGATGACAATTTCAGGCATGGCTTTGGATATGTGGACTGAAGTAAGACTAGATAATGTTTAAATAAACAAAGGCTGAATATAAAATACAGTCTGAATCTTTAAGACAATGATATTGTTAACTCCGGTATGCTCAGTTTGAGAGTAGCTTTTGAAAACACAATGAATAAATAATAATATCCGTGAGAAGAACAACCTGAAGGTTTTAAGATCTGCTGAATGCCAAATGGGAGCGTGAGCCCCAGTCTGATGCGTAAAGGCAGATACTGTCTGAACCAATGACACAGAGCAAATTCAAGTAGCTTAAAACAATGCATTTTGAAGAAAGAAGTCTAAACCCAAGTGCATGATTTAAAGTCTTAGAAAAGAAGTCGTTGCTCTCAGGGAATGGAAAAGAGATAAAAGATCATCATAAAATGGCACTGAATCATCACAGTGGCCCATAGCCCCAAACTCTTATCTCTGCAGTGACCCCATGGGGGTGTTTGGTGGCAGGTCATGCTTGGCCCAGTGTTCCATACTACACAGTCATTGGAACATCATCTATGGATTGATACCAATGTCAGTTTCTATTTTCTCTTTGCCTTAGCTTCAGCATAATGCTGTCTATAGGCAATACTTACCTTGCATTGAACCAAGAGCTAGGATTTTCAAGTTTCACATCTTTTCCTCATATTTTAGAGTCTTGGGATTTGGAGAACAGATCTTTGATCCACATAACAGTTTCTTCCATGGTTTTCAAATTTTAGTCTTTTAATTTTTTTTTTTCTTTTTGAGAGAGAGAGAGAGAAAGTGCATGTGAATGGGTGGGGAGGGGCAGAGAGAGAGGGAGAGAGCAAATCTTAAGTTGGCTCCATGCCGAACGCAGAGCCCTATGTGGGGCTTGATTTCACGACTCTGAGATCATGACCTGAGCTGAAGTCAAGAGTGGGATGCTTAACTGAGCTACCCAGGAGCCCCTCAAAGTTTAATCTTAACACTCTTGGCTTTAACATCCAAATTCCCTGTTTGTCTCATATATAGGAATCACACCATCTCCTGACTGCTTTGGTTTCTTCTGTCTCTTCTTGAATCCTTTGCCATCTTCCTTGAGTTCTAACCTCAGAAATCCTTGCAGTTTTCCAAGGGCAGATGCATCACAACTTTGTACAAAGCGGGGAAGAGTGAATGCTACTCTAACCCTCCCAGCGTTTCACAGGATGAAGACAGATGAAGTATAGGCAGGCATAAAGAAATATATACATATATGTTTTCTCATTTAAAAATAATAAATAGATAGTATATGCTCATTGAAAAGAAAAGCATAAAAGGAATACATAATGAAAAGCAAAATTTCTAGTAATCATATCTGGGGCTAGCTTGGTTATACTCCTGTGGATTTTTTGTTTCCCTCTTTGGCTAATAACATATAACGCAATTGCAGAAATGAAATCATTCTACAACCTGTATTTTCTCTTGCTTCATTCATTTCATACACTGTGACATCTTTCTAGGTCAGTGCACAGAGAGCTACCACATTCTTTTTCACACCTCTGTGGGATCCTAACTGCATGGGTGCCCCTGTAAATTATTTAATCCATTTTCTAGTGGTGGCCATTTGAGGGCTGTTTCCAATTTTTTACTTTTTTGAAACAAAGCTTCAATAAACAGCATTGTGTTGTGACATTCTTACATTCTTGAGTGGTTATCTCTGTGTATCCCTAGGAAAGGAGCTGCCAGCTAGAAGGTAGGCAAACTTCAGTTTTGATGGGGGAGTTTGGCCCTATGGATCCATACCACTCTCTGTTCTAGTCCTTTTTGAAAGTAATGTTAAAATGAGCTCCAAGCCTCCTGAGGCTTATTTTCTAAACTATTCCTTTTGGAGTATCCAAAATAGTACCTGGATATTCCTGAGGCTTCTCTCGAGTGGAGTGAGGACGTGGTGATTTTTTTTCTTTCCTTTTCCATTCAGAATGGTGACTCTCTGATGATCCTTTCACACTATACTTTCTGGGCTCCTTCCTGTTTATTACTTAGAACTGTGTTTGGTGTATCCTCTTTCCTTGTAGTTTCTAAAACGACCTGTACTTGGAAGTTATCATTTAAATCTCTCTCCCACATAGGGCTGGTGGAGCTTCCCCATGGAGGGAACTGACTGAAGTGACAGGTATAATTTCTCCCCCAAACCTGCTATCTTGCATTCATTTACTAAATACCAAGTGCTTAATATAAACTGAGATGTAGCGATGAGCGAGACAAACAAGATCCTTGCTTACCTAGCTTGCATTCTTGTGGGTGTTTGTTGGAAGGTTGAGCATGTGGGAAGATGGCTCTGCAAGCCATGGGCTCTGGATGGTGCCAGCATGACGGAAGTGCTAAAAAGGGTGTTGCCACAGACCATGACTGGGAGGACTACTTAGATCAGGGGAGGCCTCTGTGAGGAGGTGATATTCAGATTGACACATACATGATACAAAAAGCTAGCCATGTGGCAAGCCCAGGGCAGATCTTTCCAGGGACAGGGAGCAGCAAGTGCAAAGGCCCTGGGGCAGGACAACTTTGGACGGTTCAGAGAACTGAAAGGTAAAATAGCATGACTGGAGTGGAGTTAGCGAGGGCCAGAAAGACAGGAGATGAGATCAGAGAGGTAGTGGGCCAGATTATGTTAGGGCCTTGAGGTCAATAATAAGACATTTGCATTTTACAGCCAATGCAATGGGAAATCATTAAAGGAGAGTACCATCTAATTTATGTTTTTAAGAGGCTGTTGTGTAGGTAACAGATTATGAAGGGGCAAGCAAGGAATCAAGGACCAGTGGAAGGACCTTTCCAGTCCAGATGTAATATTATGGCAGCTTAGACCAGAGCAGATTAGAGCAGACAGATTTGCTGATGGATTAGATGTAGGTGAATTAGGAGAAAGGTCATGAACACCACCTATTTTGGTTTGGGTACCTGAATGGATGCTGCATGTTATTTACCAAGATGGAAGTGGAGGAACTGGCTGTGGGGAAAAGGTTAAGAGTTTTGTTTAGGTCAGAAGGATCCAGCAGGCTCTGAGTCTGGAACTCAGACTAACTTTATATCACATGTGCCAGGAGCTGGGCTCGGTCATATAAAGCTCATAGCAGCAACATGATGCTTGAACAAAGAAGAAACTTCCTAAGTGCCTAAGGGATTACAATGTAAATATGCTCCCAAAGTGATAACTCATCATGTGTAATGTTAGTCATTCTCACCTTAGTATGAATTTACATGTCTATTTTATAACAATGGTTTGAAAGCTACTATTTGAAAAGGGCTACTAAAAGGACTTTAGGAGCACTAAATTCCTTTGAAGGTATACACTGAGCCCTGTAGGTATCCTCAGAAGGTAGGGGAGAAGGGTGTGCTAAAAAACGGCAAAAAACACAAATTATAGAAATGTTAATTTTGCCCAGGGCTGCTATCATTCCTTCATTTCCAGTCGAAGTAGTCTTTTTCAAATATATAATCACTGTCTGCCTTGTTAAAAAATACCTACTGATTTATATAACATTATAACATTTCCAGTTCAGTCTCTTTATTCTAGTAGCCATTCTATTGCATAGTTGCACTATGTTTTTTTTTTGTAACTTATAGAATTGGTACCTACAGAGATTCATAAAATTCTTTGCTTGCTTGAGAACACTGTTATATAATACTAAAATTAAAACTGATGAAGTAGCCCTCCCTGAGCTAGTAGTATATGCTACCATCCCATTTTTGGGAGAAATAGTCCTTTATAAGCATTTATGAATACTCACTCAGTGACAGTTGGTGTACTTAGCCCTGAGTTCTGGATCCCTTAAGAACAGCAACGGGACTTTGTCTCAAAGATTCTCGGGGGCTGGCCCAGTGGAGACCTAATGCTTTGGATGAAAAAGGCAGATGTAAAATAGGACCAATAATAAATAAAGAAGCTGTTCTTTGGGAATCAAAACCAAATTAAAAAAGTCTCCCAAATTAGGCTTTTGGGTCACCCTCTACTCTTCAGATCCAGCTTCCCTGTGCTGTGGGTATGAATCTGCTCGTCTACACTGGGTGCAAGTATAGTTCCATTTCTTTGATTTTCTAAGTGGAATGAAATAGAATTCTGTCCCTGTGATCCATGGTAAGGAGGAGTTTAATCCTGGGCAGTCTTTGAGGGGCCCTGCCCACTGCTGAAGGACAGTTTTTCAAAAAGGTGAAATCATGACTCTCAAATAAATAGAAAATGTCAAGGTGAAAGGTTTTCTTTAACTCTTTCACTCCCGAGGAAACAAGATGTAACTATTTACTGATTCAAGGGAGAATTCAAGAATCGCACGTCCATATAGGTCATCAGGAGTGCTAGAACGATTTTACCTTTAGTGCCAGGGCGGGGCAGCGATTCTCAGCACAAGAATCAGGAGTGTTCCACTGTGTTCCACTGCAGTTCAGTGGACAAGAATCATTTGCATTACGACCTGGGTTAGTGTCTTTGGATCACTGTAAGAAAGCACAAACTAGGGGGCTTAAAACGACAGAAATTTATTCTCTCACCCTCTGGAGGCTAGAATTCCAAAATCAGGGTATGGGCAGGAACCAGCTCCCTCCGACACTGCAGGGGAGAGCCCATCCTTGCTGCTCCCTCCCGGCTGCCCATGGGTTCGCCTGCCATCTTTGGCGTTCCTCTGCTGCCAGCTGTAGCGTTTCAGTCTCTGCCTCTCTCACCATAGGCCGTTCTCCCTTTGTGTGTCTGCCCTCTCTGTGCCTCTTCTCTTCTTCTAAGGACACCAGTCATACTGGATCAAGGGCCCACTGTACTCCAGCATGACCTCATCTTAACTAATTACATTGCAGCGACCCCATTTCCAAGAAAGGTCACATTCTAAGGTACTGGGGGTTAGGACTTCAAAATATCTTTTGAGGGGCCACAATTCAAGCCCTAACACGAGTCACTTTTTGCAAGTCCAGAGTTGTGAAATAGCCCAAAGTCAAGGAAGGACACGACACCAAGTACCCCGGGTTTTCTGCCCATCTCCATCTTTCACAAGTTTTCCTCACCCCTTTCCTAGGGTTGCCCCCAAATTGGGGGATCTTGAGTCCATGCTGGTAATCGCTGCCATGCCTGCTACAAAGCAAGAAGCATTCCTCTTTCTGGGCAGGCTGGGCCCGGAGGTCTTGGCTGAGGCTGAATTCCCGGGCGGCTCTAAGGTGGCCAGCAGAGTCTTGGGGCACACTGGTGAGCTGCACTTCCTGAGGCGGCTGATCCTGCCCCCCAATTCCACCTCTGTCTCAGGGGCACCAACTGGCCTCTCTGGCCTCCAAACACTTCAAGCATTTGTCACTGTTCCTTTCTTGGCAAATCTCTCCAGACGCCTGCAGAAACTCTCTCTCTCCCGTCTTCGGTGACAGTCGGTGGGTGAGTTTCTCCTGCTCACTCCCTCCTCCCCATTATACTCCGAGGGAGGACTGGTGCGGGAAAACTGTGCTGCGCCCTTGCCACGGCAAGATTCTGCACCCCATAGCCTACACCCTATAGCCGTGCTGCATTCGGAGGCTGCAGAGCACAGCGCGAGTCTGAGAAAGCTTGATGTTGGAAGGAAAAGGGGCTTCCGGTCATCTGGGGTGAAGAGCAGAGCACTCCATGCCCCACGCATTCTGAGCATTAGGTTTATGCTGTGGCTGCTTAGTGGCTCCCCTCACCTGAAGCTGCCGCCTCTTCTCTCTGTCCCTCTCCCTTCTCTGAGAAGCAAAGGCATCCAACAGGTGCCCACGGGAGGCCAGTCCCACCACGGGTGATGTCTTTCCTGACTTCTGTAGGGCACCCGGTCCTGGTTGTGCTTCTCAGCCCATGCTACTTGTGGTCCCCGGGGGGCCCATTCCCTTAACCCCAGCTGGCCTGCAGGGTGAGAATGATCTGTGCAGGTTGACACTAATTGTTGAGAAATGCCTAGTCCCTCTTTAGCACATTTAATCTCAGCAGCTTGAAGACTTGTTTTCTAGCGGATAGAGTCCTCATATATCCAAATAACTTCCAAAACCCTTCAAAGAACCCTCATATCTTTGCAGCTTAAAATAGTGGATTTATTTATTTATTTATATTATTAACATATAATGTATTGTTTCAGGGCTACAGGTCTGTGATTCCTCAGTCTTTTTTTTTTTTTAAGATTTTATTCATTTATCAGATAGAGATCACAAGCAGGCAGAGAGGCAGGCAGAGAGAGAAGGGGAAGCAGGCTCCCCACCGAGCAGAGAGCTCGATCTGGGGCTCGATCCCAGGACCCTAGGATCATGACCAGAGCCGAAGGCAGAGGCTTTAACCCACTGAGCCACCCAGGTGCCCCTGTGACTCCTCAGTTTTACACAACACACAGCGCTCACCACAACAATACCCTCCCCAAAGTCCATCACCCAGCCACCCCATCCCTCCCACCCCCTTCTCCTCCAGCAACCCTCAGTTTGTTTCCTGAGATTAAGAGTCTCTTATGGTTTGTCTTTCTCTCTAGTTTTGTGTAGTTCCATTTCTCCTCTCTTCCCCTATGATCCTCAGCCTCTTTTTTTTTTAATTCCACATACCATTGAGATTATATGATAAATGTCTTTCTCTGATTGACTTATTTCACTCAGCGTAATACCCTCTAGTTCCATCTATGTCATCGCAAATGGCAAGATTTCATTTTTTGATGGCTGTATAATATTGCATTTTGTGTGTGTGTGTACCACATCTTTATCCATTTATCTGTTGATGGCCATCTAGGCTTTTTCCATAGTTTGTACTTCTATTGTGGACATTGCTACTATAAACACTGGGGTGCAGATGCCACTTCAGATCACTACATTTGTATCTTTGGGGTAAATACCCAGTAATGCAATTGCTGGGTGGTAAGGTGGCTCTATTTTTAACTTTTTGAGGAACTTCCATACTGTTTTCCAAAGTGGCTGCACCAGCTTGCATTCCCACTAACAGTGTAGGAGGGTTCCCCTTTCTCTGCATCTTTGCCAACATCTGTCATTTCCTGACTTGTTAATTTTAGCCATTCTGACTGGTGTGAGGTGGTATCTTATTGTGGTTTTGATTTGTATTTCCCTGATGCCGAGTGATGTTGAACACTTTTTCATGTGTCTGTTGGCCATTTGGATGTCTTTGCAGAAATATCTGGTTTTGTCTTCTGCCCATTTCTTGATTGGATTATTTGTTCTTTGGGTGTTGAGTTTGATAAGTTATTTATAGATTTTAGATACTAGCTCTTTATCTGATATGTCATTTGAAAATATCTTCTCCCATTCTGTTCATTGTCTTTTGGTTTTGTTGACTGTTTCCTTTGCTGTGCAAAACGTTTTTATCTTGATGAAGTCCCAACAGTTCATTTTTGGCCTTGCTTCCCTTGCCTTTGGAGATGTTTCTAGGAAGAAGTTGCTGTGGCTGGGGTCAAGGAGGTTGCTGCCTGTGTTCTCCTCAAGGATTTTGATGGATTCCTTTCTCACATTGAGGTCTTTCATCCATTTTGAGTCTATTTTTGTGTATGGTGTAAAGAAATGGCCCAGTTTCATTCTTCTGCATGTGGCTGTCCAACACTATTGCCCAACACTATTTGTTGAAGAGACTGTTTTTTTTTCTATTGGATATTCTTTCTTGCTTTGTTGAAGTTTAGTTGACCATAGAGTTGAGGGTCCATTTCTGAGTTCGTTATTGTGTTCCATTGATCTATGTGTCTGTTTTTGTGCCAGTACCATACTGTGTTGATGATTACAGCTTTGTAATAGAGCTTGGAGTCCAGAATTGTGATGCCACCAGCTTTGGTTTTCTTTTCCAACATTCCTTTGACTATTTGGGGTCTTTTCTGGTTCCATATACATTTTAGGATTATTTGTTCCATTTCTGTGAAAAGGCTGATGGTATTATAATAGGGATTACATTAAATGTGAAGATTGCTCTAGATAGCATAGACATTTTTAAAATATTTGTTCTTCCAATCCATGAGCATGCAATGTTTTTCCATTTCTTTGTGTCTTCCTCAATTTCTTTCATGAGTATTGTATAGTTTTCTGAGTAAAGATTCTTTCCCTCTTTGGTTAGATTTATTCCTAGGTATCTTATGGGTGTTGGTGCAATTGTAAATGGGATTGACTCCTTAATTTCTCTCTTCTGTCTTGTTGTTGGTGTATAGAAATGCAAATGATTTCTGTGCATTGATTTTATATCCTGCAACTTAATTGAATCCTTGTATGTGTTTTAGCAGTTTTGGGTTTTCCACATAAAGTATCATATCATCTGCAAAGATGTGAGAATCTGACTTCTTCCTTGCCAATTCAGATGCATTTTATTTCTTTTTGTTCTCTGATTGCTGAGGTTAGGACTTCTAGTACTATGTTGAACAGCAGTGGTGGTAGGGGACATCCCTGCTGTGTTCCTGACCTTAGGGGAAAAGCTCTCAGTTTTTTGCCTTGAGAATGATATTCACTATGGGTTTTTCACAGATGGCTTTGATGACATTGAGGTAGGTACCCTCTGTTCTTATGCTGTAAAGAGTTTTAATCAGAAAAGGATGCCGTATTTTGCCAATTGCTTTTTCTGCACCTATTAAGAGGATCATATGGTTCTTGTCCTTTCTTTTATTTATGTATTGTATCACATTGATTGATTTGCAAATATTGAAACAACATTGCAGCCCTGGAATAAATCCCACTGGTCATGGTAAAGAATCCTTTTAATGTACTGTTGGATCCTATTGGCTAGTATTTTGGTGAGAATTTTTGCATCCATGTTCATCAGGGATATTGACCTGTAATTCTCCTTTTTGATAGGGTCTTTGTCTGGTTTGGGGATCAAGGTAATGCTGGCCTCATAAGAATAGCTTGGAAGTTTTCCTTCCATTTCTATTTTTTTTTTTTTTTGGAACAGCTTCAGATGAATAGGTATTAATTCTTCTTTAACTGTTTGATATTATTCCCCTGGTAAGCCATCTGGCCCTGGGTTCTTGTTTGTTGGGAGATTTTTGATGACTGCTTCAATCTTCTTGCTGGTTATGGGTCTGTTCAGGTTTTCTATTTCTTCCTGATTCAGTTTCGGTAGTTTATATGTCTCTAGGAATGCATCTATTTCTTCCAGATTGTCTGATTTTTTGGCATATTATTGCTCATAATATGTTTTTATAATTGTATTTCTTCAGTGTTGGTTGTGATCTCCCTTCTTTCATTTATGATTGTATTTATTTGGGTCTTTTCTCTTTTCTTTTTGATAAGTCTGGCCAAGGGTTTACTAATCTTTTAATTCTTTCAAAGAACAAGCTCCTAGCTTCGTTGATCTGTTCTACTGTTCTTTTGTTTTCTATTTCATTGATTTCTGCTCTAGTCTTTTTATTTCTCTTCTCCTGCTCAGTTTATGCTTTATTTGCAATCTTTCTTCAGTTCCTTTAGGTGTAGGTTTAGGTTGTGTATTTGAGAACTTTCTTGTTTCTTGAGAAAGGCTTGTATTGCTATATACTTCCCTCTTAGGACTGCCTTTGCTGCATCCCAAAGGTTTCTTCTTTAATTTCCTGGCTGACCGTTTATTCTTTGGTAAGATGCTCTTTAGCCTCCACATATTTGAGTTCATTCCAACTTTCTTCTTGTGATTGAGTTCCAGTTTCAAAGCACTGTGGTCTGAAAATATGCAGGGAATAGTCCCAATCTTTTGGTACCAGTCGCTACCTCATCTGTGAATGTGATCTATTCTGGAGAATGTTCTATGTGCACTAGAGAAGAATGTGTATTCTGTTGCTTTGGGATGGAATGTTCTGAATATATCTGTGAAGTCCATCTGGTCCAGTGTGCCTTGTAAAGCCCTTATTTCCTTGCTGATCTTTTGCTTAAATGATCTGTCCATTTCAGTGAGGGAGATGTTAAAGTGTCCCCTACTATTATTGTGTTATTGTTGATTCTATGATTTTATTATTAATTGGCTTATTTAATTGGCTACTCCCATGTTAAGGGCATAATATTTACAATTGTTAGATCTTGTTGTTGGATAGATCCTTTAATTATGATACAATGTCCTTCCTCATCTCTTATTATAGTCTTTGGCTTAAAATCCAATTCATCTCATATAAGGATTGCCACACCAGCTTTCTTTTGATGTCCATTGGCATGATAAATAGTTTTCCACACCCTCACTTTAAATATGGGGGTGTCTTTGGGTCTAAAATGAGTCTCTTGTGGACAGCATATCAATAGGTCTTGCTGTATCCAATCTGATATGTGTGTCTTTGATTGAGGCATTAGCCCATTTACATTCAGGGTAACTATTGAAATATATGAATTTAGTGCCATAGTATTGCCTGTAAGGTGACTGTTACTGTATGCTGTCTCTGTTCCTTTCTGGTCTTTGTTACTTTTGGGCTCTCTCTTTGCTTAGAGGACCCTTTTCAATATTTCTTGCAGGGCTGGTTTGGTCAATTCTTTTAGTTTCTGTTTGTCCTGGAAGCTTTTTATCACTCCTTCTACTTTCAATGACAGTCTAGCTAGACAAAGTATTATTGGCTGCATATTTTTCTCGTTTAGTACCCTGAATATATCATGCCAGTCCCTTCTGGCCTGCCAGATCTCTCTATGAATAGGTCTGCTGCCCATCTAATGTTTCTACTATTGTAGTTTACAGACCACGTGTCCCAAGCTGCTTTCAGTATTTTTTCTTTGTCTCTGAGATTTGTAAGTTTTACTATTAGATGTCAGGGTGTTGACCTGTTTTTATTGATTTTGAGGGGGATTCTCTGTGCCTCCTGGATTTTGATGCCTGCTTCCTTCCCCAAATAAATGAAGTTCTCCACTATAATTTGTTCCAATATACCTTCTGCCCTCCTCTCTCTTTCTTCTTCTGGGATTGTGATTATTCCAATATTGTTTTATTTTATGGTATCACTTATCTCTTGAAATGTCCCCTCGTGATCCAGTATTTGTTTATCTTTTTCTCAGCTTCTTTATTCTCCATCATTTGGTCTTCTATATCACTAATTCTCTCTTCTACCTCATTTATCCTAGCAGTCAGAGGCTCCATTCTTTTATTGCATCTAATTATTAGCCTTTATGGTTTTGACTTGGTTAGATTTTGATTCTTTTATTTCTACAAAAAGGGATTCTCTAGTGTCTTCTATGCTTTTTTCAAACCCAGCTAGTATCCTTATAATCGTTATTCTGAACTCTAGTTCTGATATCTTATTAATGTCCATATTGATTAGGTCCCTGGTGGTCAGTACTGCCTCTTGTTCTCTTTTCTGAGGTGAATTTTTCTGTCTTGTCATTCTGTCCAGAGAACAATAGATGGACGAGAGAACAAGATATTAAAAGCCCAACCATGACTCCAGAGAAATACACACTAAGCAAATCAGAAGAGACCCGAAACTGGAGGCGGGGAGGAAGAGAATATGATCAGGCTGGTGAATAGAACAGAGCCATACACTAAATTTTGGGTGTATTTTGGTCTGTTAGAAGAAACTGCATCCCAACATTTTAAAGAAAGAATACATATACATGTATATATATATATATATATATATATATATATATATATATGGATAATATGATGAGGAGATAGAATATGACTATAAAAATGAAAATTAAAAAAAAGATTTAAAAAAGGAATCGATAAGATAAGAAGTTGGTTGAAAAAAGAAGGCAGAAAATTAAAAAAAAAAAGAAAAAATAGAGAAAAGTAAAAAACTAAAGTTGAAAGACTAAAGAATCATGGGGAAAAAGCCATGAATTCTATGTGCTATATTCCTCTAGCTCTGG
The DNA here is from genome assembly GCA_003697995.1 of Taxidea taxus jeffersonii. Lineage (NCBI taxonomy): Eukaryota > Metazoa > Chordata > Mammalia > Carnivora > Mustelidae > Taxidea > Taxidea taxus. Next base: position 24,636 of record ML110915.1, on the reverse strand, counting down.
AGTTCCGCAGTTCTCATTGATCAATAAACTTGGTCTTGGCTGGATGTTCTTGCTGATCTTCTGGGGGAGGGGCCTGTTGCAGTGATTCTCAAAATTCTTTGCCTAGGGCGGAACTGCACTGACCTTGCCATGGGCCAGGCTAAGTAATCTGTTTGGGTTCTCTCTTGGGAGCTTTTGTTCCCTGAACACTTTCCATAGAGCTCTGGAGGACAGGAATGAAAATGGCAGCCTCCCAATTTCTGGCCCAGAGGGGCCGAGAGCTTGGGGCCCCACACCTCAGTGCGCCCTCAGAGAAAAGTGCTCAATCACTCCCGTCTCCCTGGTCTCTGGTTGGGTTCCAAGCTCACCTGGCCTGTGACCAAGCATTTATGTCTCTGGCTCATGGCCCGGTTTGGAGTCTCCAAACCCAGCAGATTCCAAAGGCACACTCCCGCACCGCTCCTCCTGGGGGAGGAAGTGGGAGAGGCCCAGATCTGTCACTTGTGGGGTCCCTGCTCAAAGAGCAGTGGCCAGACTCTGCTACAGATGATGGTTTAAGGTAACCCGGAGCTAATAGCCCCCGCTTCAGCTCTGTCTCTGCAGCTGGCTTCCCCGCTGGGCTACCTGGGAACTCTGCTGCACACAGGCACCCCCAGTCTTTCTGTGACCCTGCAGGTCCTGAGACCACACTGTTCCCGTGAGGGCTCCACCTCCTGCTTAGCATCTGGAGCCACGTCCCTCAGTGGAGCAGATTTCTGAAAGTTACAGTTCTGTGCTCCGCTGCTCTACCACTTGCCGGGAGCTGGCTGATGGGTGCTCCTCCCCGCCCTGCAGTCTGTCTTCCCATATAGGTCCTCAGATTCACTTACCTTCCAAAAAGTGGCTTTTCTGTTCATAGAATTGCTGATTTTCTTTTCTTGAGTTTGTAGGTGTTCAGAAGGGTTTGATAGCTATCTAGCTGAATTTCAGCGATGGTAGGAAATTTAGGCCTCCTACTCCTCAGCCGTCTTGGACTCCTCTGGAAATAGTGAATTTTAAATAAGTGCTTTTGCCTCCCTCCCCCGCATCGGACATGTGGCAATTATCTGGCGACTTTTTTTTTTTTAAATCATTGCAGCTGTGGGGTTGTGGCTGGCACCTAGTGGGTAGAAGCCAGGGATGTGGCTAGACATCCTACAATGGCTCCTCACCCCACCACAGCAATAATCACAGACAAATTGTTGACAGTGCTAAGGTTGAGAAACCTTGGTTTAAAAGAAAGAAAAAAGATAAACCACTTTTTAAAAAATTACAAAATAATGTATGCCCCATGTGGAAAAAATTGAAAACACAGACAAGCTAAAAAGAAAAGCAGAAAACCTCTTGAAATCCCAGGAAAGTACATTTTCTGCTAAGGTTAAAACATTTTTTTTTCTTAAAGCTGTATTAAGAATAATTTGCATTCTTTCTCATTCCCAGTAAAACTTAGAAGTCAAATGTTTATTCCTGTTCCATTTGTAAAACTCAGTGGATTGAAGCAAGTTGGCCCAAGTTTGCATGGGCCCAGAGGAGGGAAAAGCAAAGTTACAAATAAGGATCAAAGTTCTTTAAGGCACTGGACTAATTCCAGATGTATTTCTAGATATGAAATGCCACTGAATGTCCAGAGCAGAGACTTTTGTCATAGGGGTAGGAGACTGCTCAGCCTGCCCACTTCTCAGGGAGCTGCTGGAAAGTGAAGACATTAGCTGTGGATGCTGGGGCTTCAGCAGGAGAAGGAGGTTGGCTATTGGCTATTTTTAAAACAGAAGGCTTCTAAAATAGTAAGATGTTAAAATAATGACCTGTGAAAGGAGAGAGGCCCTTTTGTGGAGTAAAAAGCTGGAGACAATGTGGCACCCACTGGGGAATGTCTCAGAGTGACATTTTGGCCATGCGAGGGTTCAGGAAAGTGGGTAGCTGAGTCTATGTGGGGGCTCAGTGTCTGGCGGCAGCTGAAAATTCTCGATGAGTGTGAGCTGATGAGTGAGGTCCCAGCAAGAAGCTGCCCCTGTGAGCTCCCTTCGGCCCCGGAGTATCTTGGAGAAAGTGCAGTACTGAGGGAACCAGATACATCCCCTCAACCAGAACTTCCCCAGCCCCCACTCTGTGGCAGCCTTTGTGCAGTGCTGGGTGTGAGGGGCACAAAGATGAATCAGGCTTTTGTCTGAGTGGAAGAAGACATAGAGTTCGTTGAGTCTGGGGCCATGTCTACTTTCCTAAACAGGAAGTTGCCTGCTCTTGAAATTTAGGGCCGGTACAGAAACTTTAGAGCTCCTTTTGTTCATGTAGGTTGTATCAACATAATTAATTGAGAGTGAATCTAGGCAGACGCTGTCAGGAGTTCATCAAGAGGGCTTTTTGCTTGGAAGGGAAGCATGGCGGGAGGAGTCAGTGCTCCTCAGTGAGTAACGTTTCCTCAGCTGGAACAGGGGCTCAAGCCACATAGATGGCCATGGCTGGGGAACGCAAGACAGATGTGACTAAAGGCCGGTCAGCAAAGAAGGGGTGAGAAGCCGAACTCTGAGATTAAGGGTGGGAGTGGAACCAGAGCAATAGCTTGTTTAAAAATTTAGGTGACATCAGTGTGGTTTGTAATAAGACACTCCATACTTGTCAGCTGCCCAATGGCTATGTAATTAAACGAGCTATTATGGAAAATTTGAAACATAAATAAAAGTAGAAAGCATAGCATAAAGAATCCAGTGTACTCATCACCAAGTCTCACTGATTTTGAATAAACTGCCTATTTTGTTTTAGTTCTCCCCACACCTACTCAATCTCCCCATAATTTCAGAAGCAAATTGCAGACACCATGTCATCTGTAAATATTTCAGTATGTATCTCTAAAACAGAAATCGTGTATACTTTGAATTTTAGGTCTCTGTGTAGTGCAGAGGTATGCTCTAACCGTCTGACACTGTTGATCTGAAAATACACTGAAGAGAAGAAAAAGTATCATCTCCTTAGAAAAGCCTTCACCTGCTCCTTCCTGGGTTGAGATGAAGGCCCTTTGTGCCTTCTGTGTATACCTTGATCACTGTCCTCAACACATTGCATAGAAATTATTGTTTCCTTGTCTGTGTCCTTCGTCAGTGTGACATTGACATTTAATGCTCAGGAAATACCCATGTGCTCCCCCATATTTACCAGCCTCCCTTGCAGGGAGGCTGGGGCCATGTGATGATTTCAGGCTACTGACCTGTGAGTGGGACTAATTCATCATTTCTGGTCCCAAGTCTAGAAAAAACCATGGTGCCACCTCCATGTTTGTTCTTGTCTTCTCAAGGCTCTGGCCATGTTGTGACATGGTGACATTCCAATATTGAGAGGCCCCATATCCCATGTCACTGGATGAGTGAGAGTCTTACTGGCCCCTGAGGGACTCTGTAGGAGGGAGAAATTAGGTTGTCTCATGCTGACTGACAGTAATTTGTTACCTCAGCATCAGAGAGCCTCTCCTCACGAACACAAACTAGACTCGAGGTTCTTCTGAGTTAGGGGCCATCTGCTCCATCACTATATCCTTGGTACACTCCTTGTGCTTGGCACAGAGTAGGCTCTTGAAAAAAAGAAGTAGATTTGGAAAAAAAAGAAGGGAAAGTAAAAGGAAGGAAGGAAGAAAAGAAGAAAGGATGGAAAAAAGGGACACAAGGAATCAAGCATGCTCTGAGGCCCCAAGATTTAATGCATGAGTTCACAATGTCTGACCCTTTGGGGATGCCGGTAGTCAAAACAAGCAAGCAAACCCAGAAAGCTCTCTTTTAGAAGTTTTCTGAAGACCAATCCCAGGAAATGTCTCTTACATGATTGCTTTGCTTTTCCCACTGAGACATGGGCAAAGCTAAGACTGAGGAGTAAACCTCTCCTGGCTGCAGCCCTCCACGCGGTCACTTGGCTGGCATCCTCTTGCGCCCATCGGCATCGCCTCCTTCAGCTCCTCATTTGCTCTCTGGCACCCTGCTCCCGAGCACACTGTCTCCAGGGGCTGGGGACAGGAGTAAGCAAGAAAAGGCCCCGTCTGGTCCCCCAGCGGACAGTGTGGCAAAGAGGCGGGCTTTCCAGAGAAAGCCTTCCAGCAGATCCTGGAGTAGAAGTTCCTCGGGGTCCAGGCTGCGTCTTCAGCACCTTCCTCCGGGGTCTCCAGGATCCAAGCGGGTCAGGTTTGTGTCCGTGGCGCTTTGAGTACTTCCTCCTGCCCTTGCAGGGCAACAGTTGATCACTCCCAGTTGGGCTGGCGACAAAGCTCCCCGCCTAGCTCCCAGTGTTAGCTGCAGCTCTCTGGGAGGCAAGCCAGCAGGGGCGGTGCGTGCATATGCAGCCGAAAGCTGAAAGCTGGGGTAGGCACGCCCCGGGGGTCTGGGCTCCGCATCAGTCTCTGCTAACCAGCCTCACACATGGGACCCCTGTGCAGGCAGAGGGAGTCGCTGGGAGACAGGAAGGAAGTTATCAGCATAACGATGGTGTCATCCTCAGTTTTCAACATCTTCATACATATTTCACCAAACACTTAGCGATGGTAGAATTTTCTGGTCTTTTTTGGTCCATCTAGAAGAAAGGAGCCCACCGCTCCAGAGAGTCTGTTTACACGGAGCCCCGTGGATACCGCCCTGAAGTTGGTTCCAGCAGTTATCTAGCTAGTGTTGGGCCTGGGAGAGGGTTTTAAGTTTAAGGCCAGTGTGGTTTGTGAAATCCTGGAGATTCCGTTTAGCTTTATTTACAGCCTGAACTCTTCAGCATGCCAGGGTACGTGTGAGCAGCCCACCAGTCATTGGGTTAGAGCCCATCGAATGACATCTTCTTAGCTTGATTAGGTCAAGCAATACCCTATTCCCAGATAGGTCACATTCCTTGGTGCTGGGGGTTAGGACTTCAATATACTGTTTTTTAGGGAGGAGTAGAGGATGCAATTCATCCCATCAGGAACAGCTGCTTCCCCCTCGCCCCCCTGCTCCCTCCCCTTCTTCAGGGCTTCGCTTAAAGTCTATCCACTCAATGCAGTCGAGTCTGATGGCCTCATTTAATGTCCCAGTTTGCCCAATCCTTCCTCACCAATTTCCCATACCTTTTCAGGGACTCTTCCCCCTGCTATAGCACACATGAACATGCTAGATAATTTATCTATTAATTATGCCTATCCTTGACTGTCTGTCTCAACCTGCCATCCTCCCCTGAACTTGAGGAGTGAAGGAGGAAGTCTTTGGCTTCTCACCGATATATCCCATCTCCTGGCCCAGTGCCTAACCCACAGACACTATATGACATAAGATATATTTGTAGATCTAATTGATGGCTTTTGTATTTTTTTAATGAAAAGGTAAATCTGAAAAAAAGAAAAGAAAAGGTAAATCTGTATGTTAGGCAGCTCACTATTTTTTAGCAGTATTTCCTATTAAAAAAAAGAAAGTGAAATTTCAGGCTGGTGCCATGTCGAAGCATGGTATGCGATGAAGCCCAATGCAAGCCTTTTCTTAGGCCTCTTTTCCATACATTTATTATTTGTTCTGGGTGCTTTAAGAAATAGCAACACACATAGTTACATTTCTCAATCCCATACTTAGGACAAAGTATATAATAGTCTTGGGTTGTGGTTTCAATTAACATAGCAAACCTAGTACAGACTCTCTTCCTGGCATCCAAATTGAAGAGGCTGCTTTCACTTTCTAGCCCAGTTTTTCTTTCCGCTTTCTCTTTTTCTCACTAAAAACATGTATGGTATCCACCCTGTATTGGTAGGTTAAAAATGCCAAGTCCTCAGACAGAATCCACATAATTATTTCATTTTTGTAGATTAAAAAGAACAGAGGTATAGAGCACATAGGTTGTTTTATGAAACAGGAAGTGTCTGGAACCAGATGCATCAAACATGTGATGGGGAGAGACTTTATTTATACATTTTTACATTGTTTGAAAAAATTTTTTTAACCAACAGGTATTACTTTGGCAATAAGAAGATGAAGAGGCCGATAAAAATTGAAAAAGCCTTCCTGGATAGCCTGAGTATCCCATGGCAGAAGGAACAACGCTGTTGGATTGAACACAGCCTGTTCTTCCACGAGGAAAGCTGAAGAAACTGTGCTTTTCTCTTTACTGCCCTGGGAACTAGTAACGAGCAGGAATATAGATCTCAGCCATGGTTTTAAAAGCACATCGGAAGACCGTAGGGAAACCCAAGTGCAGGACCAACCAGGGTCATTGCCTTGCGGTGGGATGACAGACGATTTCTGTTGTGTGTTTTAGTTTTGTTTTAATTCTTTTCTGTGTTAAAAATGGGCACCCTGTAGATGATGTTGGCTGAGAACAAGAAGTCTTCATGTCCCTGCTCTCCAGGCCCAGAAAGGCTCCTGGGCCTGAGGAAGCCCTCGTCTGCCCTGCGGAGGTGGGGGTCTGTGTTCACGGGCTCCCCATGCAAGGGATTTACCGCTGGGCATTCCTCCAGAGAGGGGCAACCTTATTAAGGCTCCTGACACAAGTCCCTGTGTTAGAGATATGGAAATTCTGCCATGTCAGGGCTGGGGAGGGTTTTCCTAACCCAGAGAGGGCTTGGGAAGGAACGAAACCGAGGGATCCACACCCTTTCCTGTGGGCTTCACAGAAGCCACCTGCGCTGCACCAACAGAATCAGGCAAGAGGAGTCCACGTGGGCTGACCTGACTCAGTGGACTCTTGAAATGATGGGGCCCAACCCTCTTCAACTCCAGGTAGGCGGTGCTTCTGGCAAGCTGGTTCAGTGCCAGAGTCTGGAGCCTAGCCTCAGGCAGGACAAACTCTGGCTTTGATACGGAGGTTGCAAAAGCAGAGGCTGTGATGGGAGCTCTGGAAAGCTGGTGTGCCTCCGAATCACCTGGGGAGCTTCTCTGGCGCCACCACAGTCCCATTCCCTAGTTCGCACCATGGGCCTGGAAACTGGAATTTTAATAAATATCCTTGTGCTGTTTATCAGCACAAATTCCCCAACAGCGGTCTTCATATTCTACACGAACTACCTGCACTTGGGGTCAGACTCCACAGGTTTAAGGGCCCAGTCCCCGCCAGGACAGCCTTCTCTTCAGAGGCCGGTGGCAAGTGCAGAGTCTCTAGGCCCCCCCAAATTCTTTCTGACTTGGCTACAAATTCAGAAGTTTCTATATCCCACCCGCACCTCCCCAGTTTTGATAATTCACTAAGTGACTCATAAAACTTAGGAAAAGTCCTACACTTAACGCTTTCTTAGAAAGAACACAACTCAGGAACAGCCTAACAGGAAATCTATAATATAAGGTAAGGAGTGGGGGGCACATAGGCACATAGCTTCTGTGTCCTTGCTGGGAGCCCCACCCTCCCAGCACATGAATGTGCTCACAAACCTAGAAGCTCCCAGAAGCAACTCGTTCAGAAGTTTTTTATCCAGACCTCATCAGTAGGCACAATTGATTCAATCATTGGCCATTTGTGATTGGTCTGGATCGTGCAGCACTTCCCCCCAACTTCTCTCCGGCCCCCCAGGCTGCAAGTCAATCCTTCCGTCATGTGCTTGATCTTTCTGTTGTGTTCAGACCTTCCCTTGAAACTCAGGGGCCACCAACAGTTGCCTTGCTAGCATAAACTCAGATATGATTCAGAAGGGTGTGGGTTTTTTTTTCATGAGTAACAAAAGATGCTCCTATCACTCAGAAAATGCCAAGTGTTTTAGAAGCTCTGTGTCAAGAATCAGGGACAAACATGAAATATAGTTTACTATAACACCCCCTCCAAATGATTCTGATGCAGTTTCCAGACATTGAGAACCACTGTGTAAGAAGATATTGATAATGCTTGAAAACTCCAAGTATCTGGGTGCCTGGGTGGCTCAGTTGGTTAAGCATCTGCCTTCAGCTCAGGTCATGATCCTGGGGTCCTGGGATTGAGCCCCACATCTGGCTCCTTGCTCAGCGGGAAGTCTGCTTCTCCCTCTCCGTCTGTGTGCAAGCTCTCAACCTCTCTCTTTCAAATAAATAAATAAATAAATAAATAAATAAATAAATAAATCTTAAAAGAAAGAAAGAAAGAAAAAGAAAACTCTAAGTATCAACACCATTTTGGTGAGCAGAGAATTCTGTCTTTGATGTAGGCTTCTCCCTGCCTTATAATGTCGTTCTCCCCTCTTCCTGCCTGTAACTTTTTTCAAGATACAACTATAACTTATTTCTCAGTCCCCATGGGGCTCCCTCTTTTTGGTATTAGTGTGGTACTGATTTGTAAAATTTTCTAGCCCTTTGTGCAATGTTTGCAATGCTCCTCTGCTCCTCTCTTGCGTGTGTCTGCCTGTCTCATCACATCAGCTGTCCAGGGACCCTGCCTTATGTTTCTTTAATGAACCCTGATGCAAGATTTAGTATCCTTGGGCATGGTGCTAAGTCAGCTCTCAATAAATAGTCAGTAGGAATAAGTGAAGGCATGACTGTTTGACCTAATAGAGGAGGAAGGAGCAAGAGGCCTGCATGTAATTTGGATGTCATACATTTTTGTCGACTACCTGAGTGAATCCAACATTCAGACTAAATTCCTTACCTGGGGGCGCCAGGTGGCTCAGTGGTTAAGCCTCTGCCTTCGGCTCAAGTCATGATCTCAGGGTCCTGGGATCGAGCTCCGCATCGGGCTCTCTGCTCAGCGGGGAGCCTCCTTCCCCCCTCCCCTGCCTACTCGTGATCTCTGTCTGTCAAATAAATAAATAAAATCTTTTAAAAAAGTAATAAATTCCTTACCTGGAACCAGATAATTTGTAATGAATGAATGTCGAAGCAGAACTTCTACTTTGGACTAACCACAGTTGACTGCGAGGCAACCCAGCTTGGTGGATTTATTAGTAAGTGTGAAAATCAGTAGAATGGTCACTAGACTTGAAATCGGAGAATATAGGGTCATGGCCTGGATCTGCCCTTGGGAGTTGTGAGGTCCTGGGGGAAGTTGTTTGCTTGAGAGTTTTATTCACTTATGCATTGTTTCGGCCATCTGTACTGAGAAACCACTGCGTATTGGCATTGCCCTATACACTTTATACATGATTTCACGTCGTCATCACACCTCTTTTAAGTAGATAGTTATCTTCCCAATTTATACTTTTTTTTGACATTTTATGTATTTTAAGTTAAGAGAGAGTGCACGGGAGGGTGGGGGGAGGGGACCAGGGGGAGGGAGACGATCTCAAGCAGACTGCCCCTGAAGGCAGAGCCTGATGTAGGCTTGATCTCTTGACCCTGAGATCATGACCTGAGCTGAATCCAAGAGTTGGATGCTTAACTGACTGAGCCACCCAGGCACCCCCATTTATAATTTTATAGTTGAAGAAAAATCACATTTCCATGTCATTCTTGGCAGATGTGCCCTTCAGCTTCTAGACTGCCTTCTCAGGGTTCCTGACCTCTGAACCCCAAAGCACAGTCACTATTATTTATCCTGAATGGCCTCTGAGGCCTTAAAGTCTGTAAAAGGGCATCAATCTTGCATGAAGGAACAAGAGAAATGGTCTAATTCACCTGCATTCAAATGAAGATTTGGAGGCCAAGGTCCCAAATTGGGGAATAAGAGGAGACCCTTCCAGAAAATCCCCTTTGGTACCCCAGGTCTCTCTCACTTTGGCTTCTCTTCTCTGCCTTCAATTTGACATCATGGCAACCAGAAGGCAGTGTTTACAGGAAGTGCCATCAGATTCACCCTTGTGGAGGCCGGCAGCTCTGAAATTTCCAACCAGACATTGAGGACTAAAGTGGAATCAAACATGGTTCTTGCCTGGTGTATTCAGCCAAACTCGACACTCTCCATTAATTCCTAAGTGACCTTCCCATTTCTTCAGCAGGCTAAGCACTGTAAGCCAACCAAACCTATGTGTCCTGGCGGGCTGGGAAAGGAGCGGAAACCGTCTATGCATCAGAAGAAGAAACTCAGGATTGTTGCTGAACTGGATGAAAATTGTGAGGTCCCCCAGCCAAAACGATAGGATTCTCTTCAACACTCACTCCTGGTAAAGTTAGAAACCAGAGCTGAAAAAAGGAAGGATTGAACAATCATCCGGCTAAACAAAATAAAGACACAGTGTTTAGCTCTCACTCCTAAATGTATGAGCATTTGTTGTTCTGTTAAAAAAACAAATCCTGAGGGAAGTGTAGTTACATGGGGCTAGTTTGGATAAACTGCACCACTCCCTCATCCCCAGAACAAAACGAGCCAACAGCAACAAGAATCCTACAGTTGGAATGCATTCTGGATTTCTGATCTGAATATTTACCCGGGATTATACGTTGTCCCTCCACCCCTGCAGCAGTGTTCCCATACCCATAAGCGTACATTTAAAACCAGGATCCCAAATCCCTTAAATCAAACCTTTTTCATGAGTCACATGCTTTATCCAATTCAAACTTAGAAGCTTGAAGAAAAAAAAAAAAAACAACAATCACTAACTACAGCTGGAATTCACAAGGAAGTTCTCCTGCCCATCGACTCACCACAGTCTTATCTGATGAACCAGAAGGCAGGTTCTTGTGTGTGTGTGTGCTGGCACAGCAGCGAGCTCTGAGGACGCAGATGTGTGACTTTGGAAGCCATCAAGTGACCTTCTGGCATGTTGTTGTCGGGATTAGCAGCACGTTTGCCCTCCAGATCAAGTGGGACATGAGCTGGTGTTCCCAACGCTTTTGCTCTCCCAGAGTGACCCAGGTCCCAAGCAGGAGAGGGGATGGAGGGGACAACGGAAGCAAGCAGCCCTCATAGTGAGGACCCTGACATTACTCGCTGAACAAGCCTGACACATAGAAGGACTCTGTAGGTTTGGAAAAGCCCATTTCTTGGGTCAAACTGATTTTTGCCTGAGGCTTGTCCTGTTGCTAAGAAGTAAGAGACTCTCTATCTGCAGCAGGCGCTGGAGAGATACAAACTGTACATTTGCTTCGGGGCTTTTCCTCAACGATCTGTGCCTGGACAAACACAGAACTGCGTTTCTTGGCTTCCTGCCCATCTGGAGCAGGGAAGCATCCTGCTACATTGGCAAGACATCAACCGGACTCCACAGGAGAATGAACAAAAAGAATGGCCTCCTATCCGCGGCTGGAGAAAAAAAACCACTCACAGGATTTCAGGTCCACTGCGCACCGTGGAGAAAACGCCTTATTGGTAGGTAAGAGAAGCTTCCCTGCCCTTCTTGGAGCGTTCCCTCCATGGTCCAAATGTCACCCACGCTTTAGAGCCAAACCAAAGTCTTCACTAAGTGCCCAGAAGGCAGGCAAGTGAGTCCTCATTTATGGCCAATGTGGTGGGACTTCTGAAGAGTCCTGGTTGTGTCACACTGACCCGTGGAAGTTCTTCACCGCTCGATGGGCACATCTGGATATTCAGTGAAGTGAGGGGTTGTCAGACTTTTTAAGTCTTCAGAGCAAGGTGGGGGAGATAACGTTGAAGTTTCTGGGGGGAGGCGCCTGGGGGTGTGGGGCTCAGAGAACAGGTGGGTCCTGCTTTACAACACTCAAGTTCAATTCAAAACATCAGCAGCAGCACCAGGGACCCTCCAGGTGTTCTATACCTGGCCTCTGCTCTCAGTCCAGACATTTGTGCCTTGCCTGCCACTGAGGCCGGTACCGCTGGGGACAGGCACAGCAAGTCTGGTCACTGGAGGATTTTGCAGGTTTAATGTCTTAAAACGTGAGCCCCGTGTTCTGGCCACCCCAGGCTGCTCCCTACCAGGCACTACAGTAGAATTGGTAACCGATCTAAAGAGGGTTACCTGGGCATTTAGTATGTGCCAGGTCCTGAACAAAGTGGGTCAATTCACTGCAGCTTCCCAGCAAGTGCGTGACAAGGCTGTGACTCGAATCCAGCCCGACTGACTGCAGACTTCCTGTTCTGGACCATGGCTGTGAAGGTGAGTTTCCTACTCATTGCATCCTTCACCGAATGTAAGGCAGTGTGCCCTGTGTAGCCTGTGCTGGGCATTTCCAGGACGTAGGGAGCACTGCAGGAAGGGGTCTGTGTGTCCAGGGTGGCTCTGTAGTTCCACTTGCGGAGATAGTCTGCCCCGGAGTGAGGCTAATCTGCTGCAGCATTTCAGAGCCTCTGGATAGTAGATCCTTGAAGGCGGGGTCCAGGCACGCAGTAGTGCATCATGGTGTTCAAATGACAGAGTTGCCTTTCTAGCACACGAATCTTCACTGGCCCCCCATGCTCCGCTGTTGGAAACTGGGGCTATTGGCTGGCCCATGAGGGAGTCACATTGTGCTCTCTGGAGCCTTCACTGGTAAGTTCAAGCACTCTGCTCAAAGATGGCAGTGCAGAGCTAGGTTGGCACAAAAGGAGCGAGTTCCCAAACAACGAAAGCCACAGTCCCACCCAACAGCCGGCTTCACCTGAACAGGAAGCTGGGTACAAAACTAGAGCAGAGGTGATAAAGGTCCCGAAAAGCCAGTATTATCCTTCCTTTTCCTCTAAAGCCAAGAGGAAGGGGAAGAAGACTCTTTCACTCTGTAGGAGCAGCCAAAATGAATGAATTCTGGATAATTTATGAATGAGAACTCATCATGGGGCACCTGGGTGGCTCAGTCAGTTAACTATCTGTCTTTGGCTCAGGTCATGATCCCAGGGTCCTGGGATCAAGCTCCGCATCGGGCTCCCTGCTCAGCAGTGGAGTTGGCTTCTCCCTCTCCCACTCTCCCCTGCTTGTGTTTTCTCTCTCGCTCACTCCTTCTGTCAAATAAATAAACAAAATCTTAAAAAAAAGAGAGAGAGAGAGAATGAGAACTCATCAAGCACACAAACAGGTGGAAAATAAAAAGTGTGTTTTCATGCATACTCTACATGTTCAGCTTTGTAGGCTGCAGGTGTTCTGTGTAATTCAGAACCAACTTTTCTGGACTTTTCTTTTAACACTAAGAAATATGTTTCCATTGCCAATAATGCTCTTCATTTTGGTCAGTGTTTTAACATAAGGCCACTTCAATTTCACAAAACAATCCGTTTTAAACTTAATAAAATGTTTTGTAACTAAAACACCAGCAGAAAAAAATTGCTTAAGGAAATAAGAAAATGCAAAGAAGCATTTGCAATGATTTCTTGGCAAAAAATACAATACAAATGCAAAATAGTTCCCCTGTGGTTTGAGCGAAACTATACCTCAGGTATTTAGTTAAACAACTTGGTTAGAACCAGGAGAATTCCCCCAGAGTAAAATAGTTCACTGGGAACCAAGACATTTCACACCAAGGGCAGGGACTGTCTGGGGAGAGAGTGATCAGAGCTTTAATCCCCACGGAAAGATTCCAATACAGTGAAAAGACAAAACTGATCGCCTACATGATCTTCAGCAGGGCAAAGAGTCAGAAGTTTCAATAATGCAGGTGTCAGTGCTTTGCTTGCCTGAGCTGTTGTCTGGGTGATGGGGCACTGTTTTTCATAAATGGGTAGATCTGAGTGTGTGATTCTTCCTTCTGTCGCTATTTGCACAGTGCACAACTGCGTGTCATGTCTTCCCCAGCATTGGTTTCTCCCATGCTGACTCATCATGAGGAATTTGCTTTGGTTGACTCTGATCCCATCAATTATTTTTGGAATGACGTTGGCCAGGCACTATACTGGGGAAAAAATTACTACCTTCCACTACCACCATCTCTCTCCTCAATTATTGCCATAATTTACCCTTACCCTATTTTTATGTTGAAGAAAGATCATCTCCCTCCTATACTTTTGACCTGGCAGGGGCTCCCCAGTTCACTCAGAGTGAAGGCTTGGAAGGCCCTTCATTACATGCCCTCTCCCCCAAGCCTTCCACCTGACCTGTATCCCACTGCCTCCGGGCTCCATGCTTGCCCCCACTCTGGCCACAGTGGCCTCCTTGCTGAACTTCGGGTATAGCCGGCTCACTCCTTCTTGCTCCAGTTCTGCCTGGCTCGCTTGCTCCCATTCTTAAGTCTTTGCTCGGATGTTCTCTGATGACCCTGTTTAATACAAACTACCCCACCACTTCCCTGCTTTCTTCCTGATCACTCTTGCCTACCTTTATGTCCCATTTTTTCCCAAAACATGTATTACCTTCTAACACCCTATACAATTTACTTATTTCTTACGCTTATCATCTACTTTCCCTTGGAGATGCCAGTTCTATGAGAGCAGAGATCTTTGCTGTATCCACGATGTGTCCCAGTCCCCTAGAACTGTGCCTGGCCCACAGTAGGTATTCAACAGATAGGGTCAGATCAATAAAACACACCAAGGCCCCCCTTCTCACCACCACCCACAGAGATCATTGTTTTTCACCAACCACAGTGCTGGGGGTGTTTCCAGTCCCTGCTGGCTCCATATTTTACAAGCAGTGGCCACACAATGCCACTATGCAGATGCTCCCTGAGAGTGGGGCCACGCTGAGCTTGTAGAAAGGAGGGGGTTAATACAAGCATGTTCCCCATCCCCACAACCCCAAGTGGTATCAAATCTAAGAGAAAGGTGCAGAAGGGATGCAGATGAGCAAGGAAGGAAGCGGCTTCAAATATAATGGCCTGTGAAGTAATTGTATCTTATACACACCAGAGGTCATCATCTAGCAAATAGCTCTTAAGCCCTAGCTTTTGCTACAGTATATCCTGAATCTTCCTTGTCACCAGGCCTAGGCCCCATCCTGTGGGAATGAATGACTATTACCCAGAATAAGAACATGAGGGAGGGACCCTGATGCATCCGTCTTCTCTTTAGCGGAGGGCTACTTGCCTTCATCACATCACACACCAGGAACTGGTGTAGCCTGCTGGCAGAGAGCATGTGTTCCTGAGGCCTGAAGCCTGGATTCACCTCCTGCCCCTATCACTTATAGATTATGCAGCAGGAGCACCTTGAGTACGATTTCAGGGTCTGAGCTCCTCCAGTGTCCTTGGGGGAAATCAGCCTCTCTTGCGTGACGTCATCACGGTAAAGTGCTCAGAAAGGAGCCTGCCTGCGACAACCCCCCATCCGTGTGAACCGTCCTTGCTGTGCTGCTCAGAAATCTACAGATAACCTTGAATATCTTTGCCTGACCTTCAAGTTCCCCATCACTTCACCCTCACTCCCAACCTTATTTCTCAGCATCGGCTCTTCATTGTGCCAGACACATCTCTCCCGCTGAGCCGGGACTAGTCGTTTTATTCATTCTTGCCTTTTCCTCATTGTACTTACTTTATCAACTCGACCCTAGAGTTTCTTCTTTATTCATTCTCTCAGTCCTTCGGGATTGAACCCAGACCCTGCTGAAGCTCTGTCATCCCCTGCGTGGCTCCTCCCACTCCATCCAGTCTCTCCTTTCCCTGCAGGCACTGGAGCTTATCTCCTGGCATCCACAGGAGAGCTGTTGCCTGGAAGCCAGCCATACATTTTCCTGCCTCTTTCAAGGACCTTCTGAGAAAGAACATTGGTCCTGCAATTGTCAACTTTCGCTGAACCTTTATCTTCATTCTTGTTTTCCCAGGTGCAGCCTGGCCTTGGAAAAAGCCCTACTTAGCCCAAGGGTAGAGGGCAGGATTTCATTCATTCATTCAACAAATATTTATAGAGCACAAATGAAATGCGTAGTATAGAACCAGGCATATATCATTCCTTCCCCACAGGAGTTTACGGCTTATGGAGTTGTTGCTGAAATATATATTAATTTATAATACAGCACTGCGGACAAGAGGAAATTGCAGTCTGGCTTATCAGGATGAATATAGTTTCAGATGCAGCCTCAGCAGGGTTTGAACACTGGCTTTGTTACTACTGTTATATGACCTTGGGTGGGTTAGTTAACCTCTGAGAAACTCAGTTTTCTCATCTACACAATGAAGCGATAACCCACGCTTCCCAGAATTAATATTTTCTATATTCTTCTACTTTCTATTGGTCTTGGGCTTCAGCTCTGCTGGTTAGTCCAGGGGTGGGTGGGTGAGGTGGGAAAGCAGGTTCCTTAAACTCGACAATGATAATGTCTTTGTTTCTTCCTGTGCTTGTGTCTCAGAGTAAAAGAGCTGTTGCTGGGACAGATGCTAAGTTTGTCAGGGTCTCTATCCTCACTCTCATTTCAAAGTGGTGTCTAGGACTAGCATAGTGTTTCTAGTCTGCAGTGATTTTATTTCCTCCAAACATTTGACAATATCTGCAGACATTTTTGCAGTCAAATGCTCTACCACTGAGCTATACCCCTTGCAGACATTTTTAGAATACCATGAGAGCAGTGGGGAGGGGGAACCACTGGCATTAGTGTGTAGAAGTCAGTGAAACTGCTAATTATCCCAAAATAAACACAATGGATTCCTTCGATAAAAAAATTGTTAGGCCTGGGGGCACCTGGGAGCTTCTGTCAGTTAAACGTCCAACTCTTGAATTTGGCTCAAGTCATGATCTCAGGGTCATGAGATCAAGCCCCACACTGGGCTCCTTGCTCAGCATGGAGTCTGCTTGAGATTCTCTCTCTCCTTCTTCCTCTATTCCAACCCCAAAAGGCTACACATGCACTCTCCTTTTCGCTCTCTCTCTCAATATATATTTTATTATTATATTTAAAATATTTTAAGAACTTTTTAGACCTGGATGGCAATAGTCTTGAGTATCAACATTGGCCCAGTGGAAAGAGTACAATAAGTCATGACAAGGGATGTACTTGCTGATTCTGTGGCTGAAGAGACAATGAGGTTTTGCTAAACCAACACCCTAACCCCAACTCCACCTTTAACTAGAACCCTAACCTCAATGCCAAAGTCAACCCTAACAACCCAACAGCAACCTTTATCCTAACTCTTCCACCCCATTCTAACCCTTATCCCAACCCTAACCCAATCCTAACCTAATCCTAAGGTCAACACTGACCCCAACCCCAGCCCCAACCCCAACTGAACTCTAATCCCAACCCTAACTCTAACTCCAACCCAAACTCTAACCCTAACCCTAACCCAAACCACAACTCTAATTGGCTGGGCCTGGTGCTCTCTGAGCTCTCCATCTTGGCTTTCACTGGCTCTACAGACCTGTCTGAATTTCAGCTTTGATCTCTTACGGACCTCTGTCATAGAGTTGACTCATCCCTTAGCACCTCAGCTCATTGGCAGGTGTGTACCCTCTACTCCCCAACCCCACATAGGAGCCAAGGGAGGTGCAGAAGCATTGGCTCAGGGCCTTTCTCAGTCTAGCTGTGCTGGGCTGCCATTTTTGCTCTGCATTGTCTACGCTGTACTGGCACCATGACACCAGCAAAGAGAGTCACCTCCTGGAGCCCACCATGAAGAGTGGAGTAATAAAGACTTCCAGACCAGTTTCCCTCCAATCTTTCTAAAGTCCAGGTCCACCTCCATGCCAGGGTTTCTGTCCAGAGTACGGGGAGGGACTGGACCAATGGGTTTGACTATTTTCTCCCTAGACTTCTGTTCCATCAACTTTCTTTCAGAACTAGAAGGCTTTCTTTTACTTCCCCATCTGTTTGGCATATCAACCTCCCTGTGTTGTATTCTTGTTTTTCCTGGATGGCAATTCCTTTCCCTTTTTCCTGGAGCTGTGGAATGTCTGCAGGGAATGTGATGTGGGAGTGGAATAAAAAAGCCATATCATTAATATTTTCAAAATATTATTCTTGTTGGTGGCATATATTCTAGACCTTCTAGGATAGGCCTAGACCATCATGTACCCTCCACCCTCCATGAATGTTAGCTTTCCCCTGACTATGGGAGCAGAATGAAGGGGGTGATAGGACAGCAGCTTCTCGGCACATGTAACGAATCATTCCTGGATTTCTCCTGGAAACTCATTCTTCACTTCCCTGAGTTAGGAAAGTGCCCTCTAACGAAGTCACCTGCCTTGATCCTAGACTTAGGGCAGGAGTAGGGCAGGTCAACACCTGCGCACTGTTTGCCTGGTTTATCTTGTTTTCTATGGGAGAAGTTGCAGATTTTCATTCTTAAGAAAGAGTTTTAACTGCAGTCACCTCATGACAGGGGTTGAGACTTTGACCCTGAGCTTTATTTAACAACCGTGCTCTATTTTGCAGATGCCAACTTATCTTTGGGAAAGGTGTTCCAAGAAATCAATCATACTAGTCTTACTGTGGACTCCTGAAATCTTAAAATAAGAAAAGATATAAAAATATATATGTAATATAATAATAATATGTATCTTAAGAAAACACTTTCATTACATTATAATTTCTGATCTCAGTAACTATGATTTGGCAAATTTATTTTTCATTATATAAGTGGCAAAATGCAGTTAAGTGGTATCATGTATAAGTGAAAAATAATGTTTTCCTCCAATAAATCCTTTAAGGAAACACTTTAGGACTTTGCATTCTTTTAATGGCTTTTATAATTTAAAACCCCTGCTTATATTGCTTTACCTTTACTAGAGTGATTTAAAAGCATTACTGGTCATTTTTATATATTGTCATTTTATGATCATCAGAAATACAAACTTGCAAACTTGTGTTCATGTTTATATGTCAACATCCTTAAGGGCCAGCAGATGTTCTGTGATCAATAATTCACAATTTATATACATTTTCCTGAAGTGTCCTTGGATGGAAATGATGGTTGGCGATATCCAAATTATGGTTGAATATGAAAAACGATGATCAACAAGAAAGGTGGCTTCAATATGACCATTGTGGCAAGTTTTATTTCAGCAGGGGAAGTAAAGTAGCTATTGATTTCAATTAAGTTTGGTAAGCCCAAACATGATTTTAAATAGACTAGTGGATCCAGTTGGGAGTTTAATGGTACTCAAATTAACCTTGGTGTTCCTAGAGACATGCAATTGCTAACAATCTTGCATTATGTTGCATAAAGGTTGCTCCTTAAGTAAATTTAGACCCAATAAAGTGTCTGAAATATATTGTTTGCATTTGCAGTTAGTAAACAAAATATGACAGACTTTTTTTCTGATGCCTCGTAATCTCAATCAAGAATAGATGAAAGTGGTGTATTAAATATCTTGAGTTGGGGCCACTGTTTCATCTTAGGGCAATGGTTCCCAGCCCTGATTGGTATTAGAATCACCTAGAGAATATAAACAAAATAAAATAATGTCAAAAATCCACCAGACCAATCGAATCATCTCTCTGGGGATGGGTCCTGGGCATTAACATTTTAAAAAATATATATAAGGTGTTTGGGGGGAGGTGCAGAAGGGGAAAGAGAGAATCTTAAGCAGGCTCGGAGCTGGGCAGATGAGAGGTTCGATCTCACTACCCTGATATCATGACCTGAACCAAAATCAAGAGTCAGATGCTTAATTGACTGCACCACCCAGACACCCCTATACAAAGTATTTTTAATGTGCATCTTGGTATTGGAACTTCTGCCCTATGTGAACTATCTCAGACAAATAATCCTGTTGAGGAAAGCTTTTAAGTATTGCAACTAGTTTGCAATCAAATTACCTTGTATTACAGTTTTATTTCAGCTAACATACAAGTGGTGTTTTTTAAAAAAATTAGTGTGTGTAAGATCAAAATGAGGATATAGCTTGGGTTTTCCCTGTGTGTCCAGAGCATTCGCAAAAACAGGTGAACCTGATTACGGTCTTCTGGAAATATCTGAGTTAATTAATCCATCGAAATGATAAGGATCTGTGTTCTTAGTGGGATTTTCCTTCTTTTGCTCCTTGGGAGGGTAGAGTGATTCCTGTTGGGCTCCTTGAGAGTTTAAAGAACTCTCTATTATGTGTCTAAAGAGTCAGGTCTGAATCTCAGTGCTGCTGACCCAGTGTTGTGGTGTGTAGACCCCTAGCATTGCTTGAGGACAGATTAGAAATGCAGAGTCTCAGGCCCCATTCTGACCCACTGAATCTGACTCATGCATTGTGACAGGGTCCCCAGGGGATTCTGGGCACGTCTAAAGCAAGTCAGTGGATTCTTTTGAGCCTTACTTTCCATGTCTTTGCAGTGAAAGATCCTACTGTCACCTCTATTTCCCCATACGGCATTTGGACCAAATTCATGATATGTAAGTACTTTTCATAAAGTGTTTTTTATTGTGGTAAAATATGCATAACATAAAACTGATCATTTTAAGCATTTCTAAGTGTATAGTGGCATTAAGAACATTCATATTGTTATGCAACAATCACCACCATCCATCTCTAGAACCCTTCATCCTCCCAAACTGAAACTCTGTGCCCTTTAGACAGTAACTCCCTGTTCTCTCCTTCCCCCAGCCCCGGCAACCACCATCTTATTTTCTGTCTCTATGAGTCTGACTACTTTAGGTACCTCACATGAGTAGACTCGTACAATATTTTTCCTTTTATGACTGACTTATGTCAGTTAGCATGATGTCCTCAACGTTCATCTAGGTTGTAACAGGGTAAGAATTTCATTCCTTTCTAGGGCTCAGTATTATTCCATTGTATGGATATGCTACGTTTTGCTTGTTCATTTATTTATTTATTTTTGCATTCTATCTTTGGCTATTATGAACTGCTGCTATGAACAAGGGTATGCAAATATCTTTTTAGGTCCCCACTTTCAATTTTGGGGGAATATCTGGGTCACGTGGTAATTCTGTGTGTAATTTTTTTGGAGGGAGCTGCCATATTGTTTTCCACGGCAAGTGCACAATCTTAGACTCCCACCAGCACTACCCAAGGATTTCAATTTCTCCACATTTTCTCCTTAGTTAGACACATGATTTACTAGTTTTTCTTTTTCTTTTTAATACACTAGCCATCCTAACGAGTGTGAAGTGGTATCTCATTGTGGGCTTGACTTGCATCGACCCATTGTTAATGATGGTGAGTAGCTTTTTACAGTCCTTATTAGCTATAGACTATTTTATACCATGTACACTGTTGCCATTTTGAGATTATTCTACTGAATTTTGAACATACTGACTACTTTGTTCAAGAAATGTTACAGAATTCCGTTATCTATTTTTAGGATTAGATTAGCCACATTTTCTTCTGGAGACTGAGTGAGCTGTAAACGCCATCTGAGAGTTGAATCATGCAGTCTGAAATACCTTCATGTTTGGCTTAATTCCTTCCTGCATAAAGTGGAGGAAATAATCTTACCTTGTAGAGTTGTTTTGAGAATTAAGTGAGGTAATAGATGTAAAAGGCTTAGTGAGTAAACAAGAGGCATTATTTGCTCTTCTTATACATAGTGGACAGATCTTTGCACCTTTGTCTGGAGAAGGGGAGGGACCCTCTTGGGGTTGGGGGATGCGGAATGCACAAGGTGACAATGGCAAAGGAAGGAGAAGGGAGGATACGTCGAGGCCACTAAGCCAAAGATGAGCTGTGTGCAGCATGCTTGGTGGATTTGTTCATAGGAGTGGGAGGCAGTGGCAGGTAAGATTGGGAGGGTGGGTGGGGAGCAGGTGGCAGGAGTATAGAGGGTGAACCCACCAAAAAGTGTGGGCTTTTGAAAGCAATGGGGAACCACTGAAGGTTCTGTGTTGGGAGGGACGCGATCAAAGCCATCCTGTGTTTATTGTTCTTCCCAGGCAGGTATGACCCTCAAACCGTAATAGCAGCATGTAATAGCTGAGGCTTTGATCTTGACTAATACCATTGTTTGCCTTTTGGGGAGTACCCTGGATAATTACAAAGTGCCATGTAGTCAGTTTCATTAGTTAAGAGATAAGATTAATTAGATTTTTGAGGCAAGGGAAGGACTGGATTTGGCTTTGAAAATCACAGGCACTAAAGGAGGGACTGTGGGAGGCTGAGGGACGGTTCTCTCTGCAGATCTGAAGTGTGACCTCCTCAGTAATATTTTTGGTATGCAGAACAGCATACCAAGAGGTTCCCAAAAGCGATAAACCTGCCTTCAAGAAGATTACAGTCTTATCCACCAGGGGCAGGAGTGCTGCATTAATACTGGATGGAGTATATTCAAATATATACTGTCTAATATTTATGGCAAGTGCTGGGTTGGGAGTGGTCGTCTGAGAGAGGCTGTCTTCTTTCCACTACATTTTAGTAGAATTGGCAAAGAATGTCACAGAAATTGTCCAACTTTCTTCTGTTTTTAATGAAAATACTACAAGAATTACCGATGAATTTCTGGGACTTTAAGTACAACAACACATTAAACTTAGATTGGACAGCAATAAATATGTAAGGTATTTACGTTTCCAAAGTGAAAGGTTTTGTCTTAAGGAATGGCTATTAGTGGCTCTTAGTAAATAAAACCCTCATGTGATTTCTAAATATATGTTTGAGGGGCATCTGGGTGCCTCAATTGGCTAAGTGCCTGCCTTCAGCTCAGGTCATAGGATCGAGCCCTGTGTTAGGCTCCTTGCTCAGCAGGGAGTCTGCTTCTCTCTCTCCCTCTGCAGCTCCCCCTGCTTACATGCATACTTTCTTTCTCTCTGTGTGTCAAATAGATAATTTGAATTTATAAATTGTACTTTTCTTACCAAGAAACCTTGTTCAGTTTATATTTTATATAATATGATTCTGTAATTAAGGTATTAGAAATGGTTATATTAGCTAAATAAATGATTTTAATCGAAGTGCCAATGGGATAATGAACAAATTTTGCTAACTTTTCTTCACTGCCGTGGACAACTCTAGTCTTCAGTTCTATGGGCTAGCCCATAGTAATACGCATGCCAAAGGATGGCCACTGGAGTGATTAATTCAAGGATCATTTCTGCAAAAGGCACATTTTGAGCGTGAAATTTACACACGAGTGGAGATCACTCAGGGTTCAGTTAGTAAAACAGAAACCACCTTAGGTATTTCAAATAGGAAAGGATTCAACAGAAGGATTTTGATGCTTGTAAAAAGAAATTGAAAAGGCTGAGGTTGCAAATGAGGTCAGAGGAGGCACCTGCTAGCTTTCAGGTCCGCCACCGCAGTCTCATTACAAGAAGTTGCTGCTACCGCCCATATCAGGAAAATTACAGGAAACTGCTGCCATGGTCACAGCTGGTCAGAGCCATCCTGCAGCACCCAGGCTGGTAACTAGAAAGGGAAAACTTAGAAGTTGCTGGGAAACATCACATTTGCTAAAGCTGGAACTTCTGAATCTTGCCCGAGGCCATATAGATCATTGTCAGAATGGATTTCCTATCAAGAACCATGACAGCAATGGAGTCTGGGACATATAATTAGCAACCTCCCAGACCTGGAATATACGAATGAATGTTGAAAGGGGTGAGGGCAAATGCAGGTTGCCAGAGAATAATTGCCCAAAGAAGTATGGAGTGTCATTCCCATTTTATAAATGAGGAAACTGAGGCACAGGTGTCAGTACATTACCCAAAGACTCAAAATTCTGGTTTCAGAACTAGAGGTTTTTAGCAATTATATTGGGAATTATCCATCACATGGTGTATAGCTCCAAAACTTAATTTGCTTGCTTGGCTTTAATGCTCATCAGCTCACATTCCTTTAGGCTATATAATTCAAAACAGACCGTTACGAAAGGATTATTTTGGCAACTTATTTGGTGGTATTTCCAAATTGGCTAACCTTTTCAACTCCTTCCAGAAAATTTGATCTGGGTAGCTCTTGCAATTATGGTAAGCTCCCTAGATACAAAATCTTGGTTTGGTGATATTTTAGGGAGTAGGATGAATGAATGATTTGTGTTAAAACTCCTAAGTCCATGCTGAAAGTCAAATTATAGCACAGACAGTATCTATGAAATCTCTAAAACATGTCCAATTTTCCTTATTCTTTGAGTTCCTTATTGACCTTGGCTTAGGATGAAATTATAAGCAAAGAACAAAATTGACATTTACTGATTATGACCCCCCCAAACACAAGCCCAAGTAGAAAGAATGTATATTCAGTATAATTATCATATTCATTCATGAACAAACAATAATTACTATGTACCATGCTGGATTCATTCATTCACTCAACACATATTCATCATGCTATGGTCATTCTCCATTTTTCACCGACTTCTTCTTCCCCATGTTCACACAGATCCATTGTCCTCCTTTCTCTGCTCTGTTCTGTCCCCAGGAAGCTGATTCCTACATGATCAGGGCGCCTGGGCTTGCTGGCTTCCATTTGGGTTTGGTCGATGGGAGGAACCAGCAGTCAACCCAAAGTCCAGAGAGGCAAGATGGGACAGTGTTTCCTCTCTGTTTCCTTCCCACATACACCTCATTTCTGATCATGGACATGTGTTTCCAGGAGTACAGATTCTGTCGGGCGGCCCGCTGCCCTACAGTTCCCACCATCACTGGGGGACACCAGGAACACTGTTTTCTCCCCTCCCTTCAGCCCTAGCATGACAATGGCTTCCCACTTTTGCAGGTCCCTGGGTGTCTCATGATCCCTTGTTTATTCCAGTAACCCTGCCCTCACTTCTGTGAAGAGTCCCTTCATTAAATTGCCTTTATTTAAACCATCTAGGTTATCAACTGCTGACTCTCCTATGAGACCACCAGAATCACCTGCTGATCAAATAAGCCGAGTCTATTATGTACTGTGATGAGGAAAAGCGTCACCTCAGTGAGGGGTTAGTAATGTCTCAGGAGAATGTTCATAGAGTTCCAGGTCTGAATTTCGTGGTTTAGGGTGGGTCTTTAAATTCTGGAATCCAATTAGAATTGGGCACAGTGTGTGATAAGATTGCTTAGCGTCAGTGGATACGGCAGACAGGAGAGTTTCAAAATGAGACCCAATGAATAAATGATTATTTGAGAGGCAAGCAGATTTGCCCCATCAAGGGGACCACTGTCCTGAGAG
>ML110914.1:110911-128179 GCA_003697995.1 Taxidea taxus jeffersonii | reverse complement strand
AGGTTTATTCCTAGGTATCTTATGGTTTTGGGTGTAATTGTAAATGGGATTGACTCCTTAATTTCTCTTTCTTCTGTCTTGTTGTTGGTGTAAAGAAATGCAACTGATTTCTGTGCATTGATTTTATATCCTGACACTTTACTGAATTCCTGTACAAGCTCTAGCAGTTTTGGAGTGGAGCCTTTTGGGTTTTCCACATATAGTATCATATCATCTGCAAAGAGCGATAGTTTGACTTCTTCTTTGCCGATTTGGATGCCTTTAATTTCTTTTTGTTGTCTGATTGCTGAGGCTAGGACTTCTAGTACTATGTTGAATAGCAGTGGTGATAGTGGACATCCCTGCCGTGTTCCTGACCTTAACGGAAAAGCTCTCAGTTTTTCTCCATTGAGAATGATACTTGCCGTGGGTTTTTCATAGATGGCTTTGATAATATTGAGGTATGTGCCTTCTATCCCTACACTTTGAAGAGTTTTGATTAGGAAGGGATGTTGCACTTTATCAAATGCTTTTTCAGCATCTATTGAGAGTATCATATGGTTCTTGTTCTTTCTTTTGCTAATGTACTCTATCACATTGATTGATTTGCGGATGTTGAACCAACCCTGCTGCCCTGGAATAAATCCCACTTGGTCGTGGTGAATAATCCTTTTAATGTACTGTTGGATCCTATTGGCTAGTATTTTGGTGAGAATTTTCGCATCTGTGTTCATCAAGGATATTGGTCTGTAATTCTCTTTTTTGATGGGATCCTTGTCTGGTTTGGGGATCAAGGTGATGCTGGCCTCATAAAATGAGTTTGGCAGTTTTCCTTCCATTTCTATTTTTTGGAACAGTTTCAGGAGAATAGGAATTAATTCTTCTTTAAATGTTTAGTAGAATTCCCCTGGGAAGCCATCTGGCCCTGGGCTTTTGTTTGTTGGGAGATTTTGGATGACTGTTTCAATCTCCTTACTGGTTATGGGCCTATTCAGGTTTTCTATTTCTTCCTGGTTCAGTTTTGGCAGTTTATATGTCTCTAGGAAAGCATCCATTTCTTCCAGATTGTCGAATTTGTTGGCATAGAGTTGTTCATAATATGTTCTTATGATTGTTTGTATTTCTTTGGTGTTGGTTGTGATCTCTCCTCTTTCATTCATGATTTTATTTATTTGGGTCCTTTCTCTTTTCTTTTGGATAAGTCTGGCCGGGGGTTTATCAATCTTATTAATTCTTTCAAAGAACCAGCTCCTAGTTTCATTGATTTGTTCTATTGTTTTTTTGGTTTCTATTTCATTGATTTCTGCTTTGATCTTTATTATTTCTCTTCTCCTGCTGGGTTTAGGCTTTCTTTGTTGTTCTCTCTCGAGTTCCTTGAGGTGTAGGGTTAGGTTGTGTATCTGAGACCTTTCCTGTTTCTTGAGATAGGCTTGTATCGCTATATATTTTCCTCTCAGGACTGCCTTTGCTGCATCCCACAGATTTTGGACCGTTGTGTTTTCATTATCATTTGTTTCCATGGTTTTTTTCAATTCTTCTTTAATTTCCTGGTTGACCCATTCATTTTTTAGAAGGATGCTGTTGAGCCTCCATGTATTTGTGCTCTTTCCACATTTCCTCTTGTGATTGAGTTCTAGCTTCAGAGCATTGTGGTCTGAAAATATGCAGGGAATGATCCCAATCTTTTGATACCTGTTGAGACCTGATTTATGACCCAGGATGTGATCTATTCTGGAGAACGTTCCATGGGCACTAGAGAAGAACGTGTATTCTGTTGCTTTGGGGTAGAATGTTCTGAATATATCTGTGATGTCCATCTCATCCAGTGTGTCATTTAAGACCTTTATTTCCTTGTTGATCTTTTGCTTGGATGATCTGTCCATTTCAGTGAGGGGTGTATTAAAGTCTCCAACTATTATTGTATTCTTGTCAATGTGTTTCTTTGATTTTGTTATTAATTGGTTTATATAGTTGGCTGCTCCCATGTTAGGGGAATAGATATTTAAAATTGTTAGATCTTCTTGTTGGACAGACCCTTTGAGTATGATGAAGTGTCCTTCCTCATCTCTTATTATAGTCTTTGGCTTAAAATCTAATTGATCTGATATAGGGATTGCCACCCCAGCTTTCTTCTGATGTCCATTAGCATGGTAAATTGTTTTCCACCCCCTCACTTTCAATCTGGAGGTGTCTTCAGGTCTAAGATGAGTTTCTTGTAGGCAGCATATTGATGGGTTTTGTTTTTTTATCCATTCTGAAACCCTGTGTCTTTTGATTGGGGCATTTAGCCCATTTACATTCAGGGTAACTATTGAGAGATATGAGTTTAGTGCCATTGTATTGCCTGTATGGTGATGTTACTGTATAATGTCTCTGTTCCTTTCTGGTAATACTTTTAGGGTCTCTCTTTGCTTAGAGGACCCCTTTCAATATTTCCTGTAGAGCTGGTTTGGTGTTTACAAACTCTTTCAGTTTTTGTTTGTCCTGGAAGCTTTTAATCTCTCCTTCTATTTTCAATGATAACCTAGCTGGATAAAGTATTCTTGGCTGCATGTTTTTCTCGTTTAGTGCTCTGAATATATCATGCCAGTTCTTTCTGGCCTGCCAGGTCTCTGTGGATAAGTCTCCTGCCAATCTAATATTTTTACCATTGTACGTTACAGACTTCTTGTCCCGTGCTGCTTTCAGGATTTTCTCTTTGTTGCTAAGACTTGTAAATTTTACTATTAGGTGGCGGGGTGTGGGTCGATTCCTATTGATTTTGAGAGGTGTTCTCTGCGCCTCCTGGATTTTGATGCTTGTTCCCCTTGCTATATTAGGGAAATTCTCTACAATAATCCTCTCCAGTATACCTTCTGCTCCTCTTTCTCTTTCTTCTTCTTCTGGAATCCCAATTATTCTAATGTTGTTTCGTCTTATGGCATCACTTATCTCTCGAATTCTCCCCTCGTGGTCCAGTAGTTGATTGTCTCTCTTTTGGTCTGCTTCATTATTCCCTGCCATTTGGTCTTCTATATCACTAATTCTGTCTTCTGCCTCATTTATCCTAGCAGTAAGAGCCTCCATTTTTGATTGCACCTCATTAATAGCTTTTTTTATTTCAACTTGATTAGACTTTATTTCTTTTATTTCTCCAGAAAGGGTTTTTATTTCTCCTGACAGGGTTTCTCTAATATCTTCCATGCCTTTTTCGAGCCCGGCTAGAACCTTGAGAATCGTCATCCTGAATTCCAGATCTGACATATTACCAATGTCTGTATTGATTAGGTCCCTAGCCTTCGGTCCTGTCTCCTGCTCTTTTTTTTGTGGTGAGTTTTTCCGCCTTGTCATTTTGTCCAGATAAGAATCCGCTGTTCTCTTTGTTAAGTGAACTTGGTCTTGGCTGTATTTCTTTGATCTTCTGGGGGAGGGGCCTGTTGTAGTGATTCTCAGGTGTCTTTGCCCCAGGCGGAGTTGCACCGCCCTTACCAGGGGCCGGGTTAAGTAATCCTCTCAGGTTTGCTTTCAGGAGCTTTTGTTCCCTGAATGCGCTTTCTGTAGAGTTCTGGAGGACGGGAATGACAATGGCGGCCTCCCAATCTCCGGTTCAGAGGAGCCGAGAGCTAGGGGCCCCAGTCTTCAGTGCGCCTTCAGAGAAAAGCGTTTAATCCCTCCAGTCTCCCTAGCCCACGTTTGCGCCGGAGAGTGCGCGCGCGCGTCCGCCCGCAGACACCGCGCGCCCGCAGACCCCGCAGGCCCCGCAGGCCCGCAGACCCCGCGGGCCGCCGACACCGCGGGCCCGCCAACACCGCGGGCCCGCCGACACTGCGCGCACCCGCAGACCGCGCGCGCCCGCAGACCGCGCTCAGAGAAAATCGTGCGTAAGCAGTCCCGTCTCACTGGCTTCTGGGAGTGCTCCGAGCTCACCCAGCCTGTGACCAAGCGTCTCTGTCTCTGGCAAAGTCCCACCTGGAGTCTCCGGTCCCCGTAGATCCCTGAGCTCTCCCGGGTCGGAGTCTCCCCGGATCTTGTGGGGACCCCTCGCACAGAGCACCGGCCAGTGCCACAGACCTCTAGGAAATCTCGGCTCTGTCTCCGCAGCCGACTTCCCCGCTCTAATACCTGTGAGCTCTGCGACACTCAGACACCCCGGATCCTTCTGTGACCCCGTGGGACCTGAGTCCACGTTGTCCCCGTGAGGTCTTCACCCCAGTTTAGCCTCTGGAGTGATGTCCCTCCATGGAGCCGACTTTTAAAAGTTCTGATTTTGTGCTCCGCTGCTTGCCGGGAGCCGGCCCCTCCCCCTGGGGTCTATCTTCCCGTCGCGTTGGATTCACTTCTCCGCTGGTCCTACCTTTCAGAAAGTGGTCGATTTTCTGTTCCTAGAATTGTTGTTTTTCTTCTCTTCGATCTCCTGTTGGATTTGTAGGTGTTCGGAATGGTTTGATAGGCTATCTAGCTGATCTCCTGCTGGCTGATGTCGTCTCAGCCTCCTACTTCTCTGCCATCTTGACTCCTCCCTCCACGCACATATTTTTTTTATCACAAATGATTTTTATTGGAGATATGTATGTTCAATCTTGGGGCATTGAGTCATATAAGATATGGAATTCATGTGCTTGCTTCGGCAGCACATACACTAAGATATGGAATTCAGTCTTTTATAAAATATTATTTGATTGTCCCAAGAAAACTGTCTACAGTTTCACCATCATTATTTTTTTTTTAATTTTATCCATTTATTAGTTAGAGAGAGAGAGAGCGAGCACAGGCAGAGGCAGAGGGAGAAGCAGGCTCCCCACCAAGCAAGGAGCCCGATGTGGGACTCGATCCCAGGACCCTGGGATCATGACCTGAGCCGAAGGCAGCCGCTTAACCAACTGAGCCACCCAGGTGTCCCTCACCATCATTATTATAACCAATATCTATCCATTTCCCTGTTGCAGCTGTGTTTTATAAAAACAGTAAACTATCAAATTAATAATGAAAATGTCTTCCAAATTTTTTCATAAGTCTTTGATGTAGTTCTTTCAATTATTCCTCTATTAATTATCTCTAAAGGATAAGAAAGGTCTGTCATGGTTTGTTTTTAAATATTAAAATTATTTAAAAATAATAATTCCCAGAAATTCATAAATGCTTTGATATATTTGCAGATGACATTGAAATAACCAATTGTGTACACATTTTCCTTATTTCTGTAAAATATATTCATCCCATAAGATGGTTGAAAATTTTTCTGTTTTCTGTGTATGTGTATGATATATATAATGTGTTTATAATATATATTATATAGTATGAGTGTTAAGTATATATATATTCATATAACCCAGCAATTACACTCATAGGTGTATACCCAGAAAAATTTTAAACAGGACTAAAACAGATACTTGTATGTGAATTTTCACAAAAACATGATTCAAACAGCCAAAACATGGAAAGGGCCCAACTATCCATCTATAGATGAATGGATAAGCACGATGTGATATATCCACATTTATTATTCAGCCATAAAAGGAGTGAAGTTCTGATACATGGAACAGCCTAGATGAAACTTGAAAACATTAACCTAAGTGAAATAAGCCAGACACAAAAGGACGAATATTATAAGATTCCACTTTTATGAAATATGGACAAGAGGCAAATTTGTAGGGACAGAAAGTAGATTAGAGGTAACAAGGGCCTGGGGAGGGAGGGATGGATGTTATTATTTAATGGGCAGAGTTTCTGGTTGGGGATGACAGAAAAATTTTGGCTAAAGATAATGGTGATGGTTGTATAGTCTTGCGGGTGTCAGGAATGGCACTGAGTCATACACTTTAAACTGATTAAAAAGGGGAACTTTTGTTATGTATATCTCACCACAATTAAAAAAATGAATGTTAAAAACAACAAACAAAAAAGTGTCCTTACCGAGATTTTAAAAATCAGTTTTAGGAAGTGGGAAGAAATCTGTGAGCCCTCTAGACTTTCCTGAGCTGGGAGGCTATTTGGACTATCAGAACGGAGCACAGAGGAAGGAGGGGAAGGGACTGTGGGAACTGTTCACCGGCTTCTGATGATGTTGATCTGAGATGGTTAATAGGATTCCGAAAGGTGGGGAAATGTATTTGGAAATCATTAGCATTTATTGGTAGCTGAGAAAGATGGTATGATGAAAATTAAAATGACACAATTTTAGGAAAATTTAAGTTCCTCTTCCCATCTAATAAATACATCTGTATTACATTTACAACAAAATAGAACAGAAAATAGCTTCCTTCTTAATAGTCGTCATAATTCCTTTCTTGACTTTTCTTAAAATGGAAAAATCAAAGTGTAAACGTTGTTGTGCCCCTTCATAACAACAACCTGATTTGATTTTCTTTTGCTGACTGCCAAAAATTTAATTAGATACATAATCCAAGGTCATTAATAGTTTGTCTATTTACTCCAGGGGACAGTGGACTCGGAAGGCTGGTTCTGAGAATCAGCTAACCTACTTATTTGCCCCCGTGTCTTCTGTGGGAGCATGGATCATTGCTAAGGTACATGAATTTGGATATTACCAGACAGGATTAATGGGCTCTACACTTAATGACCTCATTAATGAACTTACTGTGATAGCATCCCAAGCCAAGGTTCAAATGGGGTAATACATGGGAAAAGCTTGGTATTGTTTAAATCTCTCTATAAATATTATTTATTATCATTGTTATGGAGAAATAAGGCTGAGTCAGTGGATCAGCTTGCATTATTTTTTTTAAGATTTTTTAATTATTTATTTGACAGAGAGAGAGATCACAAGTAGGCAGAGAGGCAGGCAGAGAGAGAGGAAGGGAAGCAGGCTCCCCACTGAGCAGAGAGCCCGAAGCGGGGCTCGATCCCAGGACCCTGAGATCATGACTTGAGCCGAAGGCAGAGGCTTAACCCACTGAGCCACCCAGGCGCCCCAGCTTGCATTATTAATACAAACATGTTAAAAGGAAAGTTAGCAGTGTGGCGACGTGTGTGTGTGTGTGTGTGTGTGTGTGTGTGTGAGAGATACTAGACACTAGCTAATTTAGGACTAGAGAACTCTGATACAGTTCTTTACCTAGTTCCTAAAAGCAAACAAACAAACAAATCTGTGTCATTAGGGGATTCAATAATGACATTTTGGACCAGCTGATCCTTTTGGCAGAGTGGGGAGATGCCCTGTGCATTGCAGGAAGTTTATCAACATCCCTGGTCTCTTCCCACTAGATGTGGGTACCACCTCCTCAGTGCTGACAATCAAAAATATCTCCAAATATTGCCAAATGTTCCCTGGGTGGGGTGGGGGTGAGGGGACAAAACTGCTCAGGCTGAGAACCTCTTTGGGTAAATATGCAGATGTTTACATCTGGACTCATTTAGAGCAAAGATAAATAGTACTGAAGAGGAGTGGTCTGTCACTGAATGAGACTGCTGCCCACAGGAGATGCTAAGTGAGAGATGCTTAACTATTTAGTCAAAGTACGGTAGTAAGTACCAGAACTGGAGAGCACAGAGGGCTTTGGGAGCAGCCCAGAGGAGCAAGCGTATAGGATGATTAGGTGACGATTTCCCACCCCTCCCCCAGAGGCTTCTGCCCTCCCTTCAACTCTTGTTTCACTCTTAGTCCCATCCATCTCCCAAACCAGACCCTGACACAAGAGCACCGCCATCACAGGATGGAGCCCTCCTGGAGTTCTCCGCACGTAGGGAAAGATGGGTAATGTGTTTCATTATTTTTTAAATCAGTTTCGGAAAAATTGATAGAACATCATGGCAGCCATAAAAACTCTAAACCATAACCTCCCTCTTTGTTTTCTGGTGTGGGCAGGAAAAGAAGCTACACGTTTATGGATAAACCAGATTTGGAAGGTCTGTGTTTTCTTGCTGTTGTTGTTCTGAAAGTGCAAATGGAGGACCTTAGCTTAAGGGGCATAAAAAACTGAGGAGCGTTTTCCTTCCTGGTAAGTAGAAATAATAAGACCTAACACAAGTACATGATGTCACTCTAAGCGAGAGGAAACTAAGATTTGATACGTACTCATACTTACATATACTTATATGTTATATATACATAAACTTTTTGTTTTGAAATAATTTGAGATTTATAGAAAAATTATAAAATAAGACAGAGACCTCTCATTTGCCCCTCACTCAGATTTTCCTAATGTTAGCAGCTAGAATTACTAAAAGCAAGATAGGAGATTTGATACAGTATTTCTAACACAGCTGCCTCATTTGAAGTTGACCATCATGTCCACTAATGTCCACTTTTTTTCCCCCAAGATCTAATTCAAGGTCCTACACTGCATTTAGCTGTCATGTCTGCTTGGTCTCCTTTATCCGTAGCGGTACCTCAGGCTTTCCTTGTTTTCTATCACTCTGGTAGGTAGACTATTCCTTGATTTGAGCTGGTGCAATGTTTCCCATGATGGGATCGAGGTTCTGCATTTTTGTCAAGAACGTCCCACAAGTGATGCCATGCCCTTCTCAGAGCTTCCTATCAGGCAGTTTGTAATGACAATGGGTCCTGCAGTTAAGGTGATGTCTGCCAGGTTTCTGCTCCACAAATTTGCTGTTTTTCCTCTCACAATTAATTAATATCTTGGGGCAGGCACTTTGAGACTGTGCAGAAACCCGCTTTTCAAACTTTCTCCTTCTACTTCTAGCGTTTATCAAGGGATCCACCTGCAATAATTATTTCTCTGCTGTTTCTCTTGTCATGATTTTCTATTCCCTCATTCCTTCTACATTTATTAATTAGAGTTCTCCTTTGGGTAGAGCTTTCCATTTTCTTTCATCAGTTCATTTTTTCAACTATTTTTCTATCAGCCTGAATAGAAATATCATATTCTATGGGTAATAATCCAGTACTGTAACTCTTTATTTATTTTCTCTAATTGACTGAGATTTGGCCATTGGGAGCCTCTTCAAGTTGGTGTCTGCGTCTTTTCAACATGCCCACATACTCCTTTGGGCATTTCCTTACTTTTGGGTGCCACACAAGAGATGCCAGGTGCATTTCATATTTTTAAAATTAATTCTTCTCTTTTTTTCTCATTTAAAAATGGAGGTTGAGAAGGATTTTTTTCATGCAGTTAATAATTTTAAAAAGGAGTAGAATTTACAAGAGCCAAATAATTATCCTAAAGGAAAAAAGATTTAATCTCTTAAGATTGAAAAATATTTTTCAGATTAAGATTCATCTTTTTGGGGGCACCTGGATGGCTCAGGGGGTTAAACATCTGCCTTTGGCTCAGGTCATGATCCCAGGGTCCTGGGACTGAGCCCCACATGGGGCTCTCTGCTCAGCAGGGAGCCTGCTTCCCTCCACCATCCCCACCTGCCTCTCTGCCTACTTGTGATCTCTGTCTGTCAAATGAATAAATAAAATCTTTAAAAAAATTCATCTTTTTAAAAAAGATTTACTCTCTTAAGGTAGATGTAGATTTTGAGAGGAAAATACGAAAATCACATAAGAGAAGAGCAACAGAAAGGACACTTAAAGGGAATGGGTGATTTTGAAAAGAGAAACAAAGGAAGTGGGAGCAGAGATAAAGACTTGTTTAATTTAAATGTCTCTAAAGCATGGTACAGGGAAAAATGAAAAGTCATGGAAAAAGAGAAGTGCAACGAAGATTTTAAATGAAGAGTAATTCACATTTGAGTTTACATGACATCTAGGCACTTTATAATATTAAAATTAAATACTGTACTTACTCTATAAAATATTTATGAAAATTTGAGAACTATAAAAATGTTCAAACTTTTATTGCTTGGGTTCTTTGGGTTACAGAATTTATTAAATTAATAGGTGGCTCCCTTCTCTGAAATAGAACATACTTTGATGGCTTCTTTTCTTAAATGAGGGAAGAGACCTATTGATCATAGGATCTCGTAAGCCCTTTATTATCAATTGCAAGGCTAAGCATTGGTCAGCCTCCACCTGTTCTGCTTTTGGTCCTCTCCCTAATGGTAGTAATCTTAACTTCTAATTCTGGGGTCCAGAGCTGGTGTTAATCCCCGGGTCACTGAGAACTGATGGCACAGGGAATGGTTTTGCCTTCCCAGCTTTGGGTCTGCTGCCTGTCTATTCTAGACCAGACTTTTCTCCATAGGGTAGCAACTTTGGGCTCTAGGTGTAACACAATCCCATCTTCTTTCTGCATCACTTGGAATATAAAAGGACAGGTTCCTCTCTACTCTACTCAGAGAGAAAAACATATATCAAAAATGATCAAACTAACAAAGCCTGTTGGCCCCATCCCCCAACTTAAACCTGGACATGGCAGAGAACAAGATCAGTGGGTCTGAAAAACTGACCTCTCATCTCAGAAATCTCTGAAATAAGCAAAGTGCATCAGTTGTCCTTTGGTGTGTAACAAACAACGGTTTATTATTGTTTGTATGTGGGTCAGTTGGAAATTCTGTAATCCTTTGCTGGTCCCCTGGGGTTGGCCTACCATTGCCTCATTGGACTACTGGTATTGGCTGTCTGTCGAAGCAATGGGGGTGAGGTGGCCAAATGCTTCT
Organism: Taxidea taxus jeffersonii; assembly: GCA_003697995.1. Lineage (NCBI taxonomy): Eukaryota > Metazoa > Chordata > Mammalia > Carnivora > Mustelidae > Taxidea > Taxidea taxus. Next base: position 117,694 of record ML110914.1, on the reverse strand, counting down.
CATTGTCCAGCAGGCTTCTAAATTGATACATGTCTGGAAAAAAATACAAAATGCCAAAATTAGCACAAATAGAAAATTTGACTAGAAAAAATAACCACTAAGAAGCATTGAACATGCCCCACAGCTTTCAGTTGAGTTATATGCATTCTGAATAAAGAGATAATCTCTTTCTTAAAACAAAACAAAACAAAACAAACAAAAAACCCAAAGCTCAATATTTTTTAATAATAAAAATTTTTTATATTTTTATATTTTTAAATTTTCATCTCCCCTAACTTCCTCTAAAATCTCAAATCAAATCCCCAATCATATCTCCAATCAAATCCCCATGGGTTATTTTAAGAAACTAAAAAACTTAGTCTTAAATTTACATGAGAAAATTGACACACACAAACAATTGTGTAGATTTTGAAAAAGAAGAGATAAAAGGGAGAACACACTAACTAGTTGTGTGTCTGCTGCCTCAAAAAGGTCTCTGTTATAGACAAAAATTCTCCAAGGATGAGAACCCTAGGCTTTAGGTGAAATTCTATTTCACAAGATATAGAGACATGCTATAAAGCCATAATAATAAGAACAATGTCCTGGAACCATATAGAAATCTCAAAAATTAAATTTGTGTATATATAGGAATGTGGCATAGAATAGAGGTGGGACCTCAAATCAGTAGGGAAACAATGACTTGTTTACTAGAATGTGTAGTGTTGGGAAAAATGGATAAACATGTGGAAATCAAGTTGGATCCCTTCTTTACACTACATCTTCAACAAGTCTGGTGTAGGACATCATAGACAAAGTTTGGGAGAAACTTAAATGCCCTGTCAAAAATCTATAAGATCTTCAAATCAATAACATAAAAGGACATAAAGGAAAGAGTGGACAATCAACAGAGAAATAGGCAAGATATATGAGTAAGCCATATATCATCATATTCATATTCAAATCATCATATTCATAGTCAAAACAGAACAGCTAGCAAAAATATGAAGAGATGCTTTACCATACTAGAAATCGGATTAATAGCATGCAACAATAATGACCTTACTTTTTAGGAAAAAAACAAAACAAAACAACATAACAAAACAAAACAGTGGTATTATGTCGCCTTTAGCAAGGCTCTGGGGAGATGGGAGCGTTCATGTACTCCAGATACAAGTTTGAACAGAGCAGCATCCAAAAGAGAAATAATTTATTATATTATGAAGTTATATCTGTAAAATCCCTGTAAATTACGCCTGAGAATATAAACCAGGGACAGGAGGCCTGGGTGGCTCTTTTGGCTAAGTGTCTGCCCTCAGCTCTAGTTGTGATCTCAGGGTCTTGGGATCAAATTCTGCATCCTAGAGCAGAGAGCCTGCTTCTCCCTCTGCCTGCCACACCCCCCCTGTTTGTACTCTCTCTTTCTCTGACAAATAAATAAATAAAATCTTAAGAAAAGAACAAGGAAATTTCTGCCTGAGGGTCATATACAAGTGTGGTTATCTAAGTACTACTTGCGGTGCCAAGAGTGGTCCATTACTAGGAAAAAAATGGAAACCGAAAAGATGATGGATACCGTGTAGTATTAGACACAAAGAACTAGAAATAGAAACAGCAGATGGAGGGTTCAGAAGAGAGTTTGGGGTTAAAATAAGAAGTGGAAGGAGATCTAGAGCAAAATATACTGGTCACGATGGAGATGGGGAGGGTGGATAAAGGAAGATGAAGTAAGAGAGAAAGCCTTTGTACAAAATCGTCAATGTCCCCAGAATTGAGTATGCATGATTATTTTATTTCTAAACCGAACCAAGCTGAACCAAACCAAGCTAACATTTCTGAATTTTTCTCCAAGGCAGATAGTCCATGGGTCTTATCTAACCTACCCTTGCACCCAGTATTTACATGATAGGTGAACATTAAGGCCAAGGCCAAGACAAGTTTCTATCCTATACATCTGTTTTTATCTCAGAAAAAATTTTAAGCCATTTTTAAGTAAAATCATCAACACACATGTTTGTAATTTTAGCTTAAGAAACCTAAGTACAAACATATTTATTCATTCATGTACATGGCCTTCCCTACAACATTGAAGTGTAGGTTTACCAAAGCTTAATTAGTGTGTCTTCTTTATAAGATGTCAAAATAATCTTTTAAAAAAGTTCTTTATTTTTTAGTTCAATGATTTTCAGTGAATCTGATGATCATTTTTCTAATTGCTATCAAAATCAAGAAAACGACGCTTAGGAAAAACATGCTATATCCTCAAATAGTTTAAATAAAAGTCGTTGACAGTTTTCATAGAAACAAAAATATTGTAAACCTTATTTCTGAAGCAACTAATAGCCTTCATGTGCTAAGAGGAAAATTGAGTTTTCCTGAAATAACAGTTTTTTTCACGATGTGAAACAATAGAAAGACACAGTGACATGATTTCCTTCCACTCCCTTCTTTCAGAGTCTAAATAAGGAAGCCTACAAAGAATATGAACACCCCACACCACCCACACTACTTCATACTGGCCAAGAACAAAGAGAGAAAATCACATTTTGTGGCATTTGGTTCCAGAGAACCAATGAAGCTGAAGGCACTTAGGCAGGTAGGGTTCTAAGACTGCTCTGCTTAATGGTTCAACCGATTTTTAAGATTTGTGCCACTAGGTGGTGATAGAGATCACAACTAGGCAGTTGCAGCCTGTGGGATCCTCTCAGGGCTCCACGAATGATGCATTTCATTTATTTAAATTTTTATTACATAAATATAATTATTGCTCGGATAACTGCCAGATAATATGAGTTTATACAGTCTTGTTTCTATTTTTTGGTAACCTTTAATACCTGAACGATATATATCTAACATATACAATGTGTAAATAAAAATGCAACATAAAGTTCAGTGTTAAACAGCAACAGATGCACCTTTTTTCACAGTCTTATGACATTTGATCCCAAGACTTGCTGACCTTCACACATGAAGAAACAATTTTTAGTTTAATCATTTAGTAGAATCTGACAAATAGCAAGAACCTAATGAATATTTGTCAAACGAAGGGATGCAGTCCCTTGGCTCTTGTCTGCTCCTCCATTCTACTTTAGCTAATAATTGTCATTTCAAAAATATACCATTTCTTTAAAATCAGAATTAAATAACTTGAATTTGACAGTTGTAGCAGTATCAAATTCAACTATTGCACTGAACTGAAACTTTGTTGCATCTACTAAAAGAAACCCATTTTCCTGCACTTATTTTGAAAGTTACCCTGTCCTAGTCATCAAACACACAGGGAGAAGAAAAGAAACTACAGTTCTTCAAGTGTCTAACATCAGATGAAACTGATTTGGACATGTGATTTATAAATGAGAGGCAAAGTTAATTCCACATCTGCTTGGCTCTTGTGACTTCCTGTGTAACTTGGAAAAGTCGCTCAACATTACTTAATAACCATATAACAAAAGAGGCTTTCTTAATTAATACTTCTGTCAATGGCTCTATATTTCCCATATTGCCCTCTCCTCCCCAGAGAGTAAGCCATTTCTCACCTAGTAGGGAATTTTGGAGTGAATTTTTACCACATGCCCAAGTTCCTCTCACTCCAAGGGGCCCCTCCTCTGAGCCCAGAGATACCAGGACCAGCTGCCATGGTTCTCCTCAGAGGTCTGGAAGCCAGCCTCCCTCCTCCAGCCCCCATCATCCAAGTCCATCTGGCCAGAACCCTTCTGTAGAGGTCTGAGGTTCACCTCCACAGAGTCCTTCTCTAAGCTGTTCATTTTAATGAGTCCAACAGTTGCCCTTTGTGCCCTTAGCCCCTCCTGGGACGGTTGCTTCCTGAAATTGCTAATTCAATGATACTTTTCTTTCTTTCTTTTTTTTTTTAACATATTATTTCTTTAGTCCTGAGGTTAACAAATTCTTTGTATTGAATTCTCACTGTCCACAAAACTGGTATGGTTTCTCTTCTCTGAGTAGACACAGACAGGCAAACCCTTCCGTTGGCTTAAGTGCTCTTAGAATCTTCTGTTAAAATCTCAGTGAATTGCTCAGCCAGGAGAATAAGAACTAAGGCTTAGTAAACATTCATCTTTCTTCTGAAATTAAAAATAAGAGAGACTTCTAGTGACAGGATGGAAAAACACAAAGGGAGATTGCACAAGCATGCCACTTATTTTGGCAAAGTATATACCTTGATTCTACAGTAAAGATATACCGTTATGAATGTTATTGCTTAAACTGACTGGAAAAATACCATTCCATAACTTCAAAAATGGGGAGACACGTTGACCCTGAAACTGGAAACATCAGTATCCCATAAAATCGTGAAAGGAAACTGGGTATGTGTAAGGAATTCTATTACATTGTCCATAAAATTAGCAAGAACTCGTGTTTTATAGAACTCCTTGCTCTCCGAGAAGAAAGAAACCATTTGGACATTTCATTCTTGTGCAAAAGCATGCCTTTCTTGAAGAGTAGCCATGGTTTAATTGGGAAGGCCTTCTGTCACAGGAAAATTAAATTAGCTGAGATTAAGATTCAAGGATTATGATTTCTTATCTATTTTGATAGCTTCTGTTTATCTGTAACATTTCCCAGTTAATGGACCAGGATAGGTGGTTTAGTTTTATTTTTTGTTTTGTTTAATGAGGTGTCCTAGCTTGCTTTTCTTATTACAGAATATGTTACCATGGCTACTGTACTTTTGAGAATTTCAACTTTTTTCAATGTGTTACATGATGAACATACCTTTATTAATCCCCCCCCAGATTACAAAAATAATGCTTGCTTTTCAAAGAAAAAAAAGAAGATATATCAAACTATACGGAGGAAAGCAAAAATTACCTGAAATCTCACCACCCTATCTCACCATGCATTCACATTAATTTACATACCTTTATGTAAAATTCCATTTTTACACTACTTTGTAAAACTATTTGGCATTATCTCTCTCTCTCTCTCTCTTTTTAAGATTTTATTTATTTATTTGACACAGAGAGGGAGAGAGAGAGAGAGAGACCATGTGCACAGGCAGGGGGAAGGGCAGAGTCAAAGGGAGAAGCAGGCTCCCTACTGAGCAGGAAGCCTGAGGCGGGGAGGCTAGATCCCAGGACCCTAGGCTCATGACCTGAATGGAAGGCAGACACTTAACCAACAGAGCCGCCCATGCACCCCTGGCATTATCTTATAAAGCTAATGATAATGATAATTATAGGCTGTAATCCAGCAATTCCAACCCTAGCTATATGCATCAGAGAAACTCTTGCTCATGGGCCTTGGGAGACATAAACAAGGATGTTCCCAAAGAGTGAGCAACACACCTGTCCATCAACAGGAGTGTGGCATAATCATAACCAGAACATTATCCAGCACTGAAAATGAATAAACTACTCTGTCCATTAACTTGTATGAATCTTGGACCATAGTTTTTGAAGGAAAAAAGGTTGCAAAGAATTATATATAAATATAATCCCATTTTTATGATGATGATACACAAGTTAAACTTAGTTTCTCAAGGGATATGTGGTTAATCTGCATATTGTTACCTCAGCCTTCCCCCACACCCTCTAGTCTCATCTTTATCTACCAAATATCTTGGCGTAGGTACTGCCATGAAGCTGCACTATTTGGATCTCCCTTCAAAAATAACTCACCATTCATGTGAAAGGAACGCAGTTAGCTGACGGCCTCCAGTGATCGGAGCCTTTGGCTACCCTTTTCTGGGGGCAGACCTCAGCCTGTAACTGGCCATTTGTGCCCAATATGGGGCTCCTCCAGTAGTCAGTCTTTGCTCTGGAACTTCCTCTTGAGTTGGCCAAGACTTAGCCAGAGCTGAGGCATGAACTGTGGTTTGTTTCAACTTATTTGCCTTTCCCGTTTTATCTTTCACAAGTGCTAGTCACCCCCACCCCCCAAAAAACTTCTTGCACTCAAGCCCATGTGAACATCTGCTTCCCAGAGGACCCATCCGAAACACCTACTTTCTCCAACTGACCTAATTACACTCAAATGAACACATTAGGGAACTTAACATCGTTCACTTTACAAAACTGTGATAATATCACATACGATTCCATTCGTTCTGTTTTTGTCCCTTTAGATAGTGTGGCTCTGGCTTCCAGGCCACCTTGGGGATCTAACTTACAGTTTCAACAGTTATCGATGACCCTAGGTTTGTCAGTTTCCCCATGGATGAGAATATTTGGTTTTGATCTTGTTTACGTTTCAGACAAAGCTGCAGCAAACACACTTGTGCTTACCTTCTGTACTAGTGTTTTTATTTCAATGGGATAGATTTTCAAAAGTAGGATTTCAGGAACTACGAATATGTGTAGTTTGAATTTGAATAAACATTGGCAGATTGCCTTCCAAAAGGCCCTAAACAGTACACATCCACATCAGCCAAGTGAGAGGACACCCTTTCTCCCCAGCCCTGCCAGTAGCAGGTATAATCACACTCACGCATTTTCACAGTCTGAGAGTTATAAAGTGATGCCACTGTCACCTACATTTCAATTCCCTAACTGTTGGAATAATTGAGCACTTATTTACTGAGTGTTTATTGTTCGTTTGTACTTGCTCTTCTATAGACTGCCTCTTTATATCTCCAGTCTATTTTTCCCATGAATTGTTTATTAATTTGTAAGAGCTCTTTGAACACTATGTAGTATAATTACGTAGATTTTAAGTTTATGTATAGTCAAATAAACGTATCCTATCTTCTCTAGCTCCTTGGGTTTCCTATTTAAAATTTCTGCATTTAATGCAACTGGGATGGATAGGGCTACATCATGGGAGGTTGAAGTTTACTCTTTCATT